>WOXC01011930.1:0-81996 GCA_011680675.1 Gymnobelideus leadbeateri | reverse complement strand
TTGACCACCCCCTCCCTCAGTGTTCCCACCCAGTGATCCCCCTTCTTAACTTACCCTCTCCCCTTATTACTGTTTCCCTTCCTTCTAATCCCCCCCTTTAGTCTCCTCTTTTTCACCCCCCTTACCCTTCTGCTTTCTATAGGATGCAATAAGTTTTTATACTTATCAGAGTGAATTACTCCCCGTTTGGTTCCAAACCAATGAGAGTAAATTTCAAACATTGCTCCTCTCCCTCCCTCCTTTTCCTCTATTTAATGAATTTATGTGTCTATTCACATTAAAATCTTAAACTTCACTGATTTAAGTTGATCCCTCTTTGAACCAGAACCAGTGAGAATAGTGTTTAAATGGTGTTCTTCTCCCTCTTTCTTTCCCCTCTTCTATAGTGTGTTTTAATGTCCCTTCAGATGGCATATTTTACCTTTTCCTATCTAATCCTTTCCTTTTTCCCATTACAGTCTCTTTGATCCCCTTAATAGTTTTGTTTTGTTTTTTTTAGACATCAGGTTAGTGCATTCATACCCACACCCTCTATCTAAGTATAACCCTTTTGAAGGTCATGATAATCATAAAGATTTTGAATATTGACAGTTATCAGCTCCACATATAGGGATGTGAACATTTTGCTCTTGTTGCATCCCAAGTAATGAGTGTGTGTTTGTGGGTGTGGGTGTGTGCACTTATGCATGTGTGAGTCTGTGTTTCTCTTGTTTACCTTTTTATGTCTTTCTTGAGTCTTGTAATTGGAGATCAAATTTTCCATTGAGCTCTGGCTTTTTCATCAGGAACATCTGGAAGTCCCTTATTTCATTAAACAACCATCTCCTTGCCTGGAAGATTATGCTCAGTTTTGCCGGGTAGTTAATCCTTGGTTGTAGTCCTAGCTCTCTTGCCCTATGAAATATCAAATTCCAGTCCCTCCACTCTTTTAATGTAGAAGCTGCTAGGTCCTGTGTGATCCTAACTGTAGTTCCTCGATATTTGAATTCTTTCTTTTTGGCTGCTTGTAGAATTTTTTCTTTAATCTTGTAATTCTGGAATTTGGCTACTATATTTCTTGGAGTTTTCAGTTTGGGATCTCTCTCAGGAGGAGTCAGGTGAATTCTGTCGATAGTTATTTTATCTTCTGATTCTAGGACCTCAGGACAGTTTTCCTTGACAATCTCTTGGAGGATGTTGTCTAGGCTGCTTTTTTCATCATGGCTTTCTGGTAGACCAATAATTCTTAGGTTGTCTCTCCTGGATCTGTTCTCTAGGTCAGTTATTTTTCCAGTGAGATATTTTACATTTTCTTGCAATTTTTCGATCGTCTTATTTTGTTTGATTGACTCTTGCTGCATCATAGAGTTCTGAGCTTCAATTTGATTGTTTCTAATTTTTATCAAATTACGGTCTTCAGTTATTTTTTGAAGTTCCTTTTTTAGGGAGGTATTTTCTCCTATTACTTCACTGATACGTTTTTCCAAGTTGGTCACTGCCTCCCTGATTTGGTCTTTAAAATTTTTTCTTAAGCTCCTCCAGGAATGCTATTTGGGCTTGAGACCAGATCATGTTTCCTTCTGTGGTCTCAGATGTGGGTAGAGAGTCTATATTGTCCTATGTATTTTGTTGTTCTTGCCCTGCATAGTATGCTCGAATAGACTTTTTTGCCTTCCCCTTCTCCTTCTCAGCTTCTTTTTTTCCCATTGTGACTTCCTGTTTCTTAGTTTCTCAGGCTATGAGTTTAGGGCCTGATCCTTGACTTTGAATACCTCTGGGTGGCTAGTTTATGGCTAAGTCAGGGAAGTCAATGAGGGATGTAGATGAGTAGGTGTGGGTGAGTCTGACCACTTCAGATTTCTGCCTCTATACCCCTGGGCTATAAGTAGGCTTTTGTTGGTGAGGAGAGGTGGGGCTTGTTGGGACCCCACCCTCTCTTCTCTTCAGACTCCTGGCCATCTCAGTTACACCCCTTCTTGGAGACTCTCAAGCCTGGGGCTGTTTCCATTAACTTGGGATTTCAATCTGGGTGGGAGACTTATCTTTGGGTTTTCTGCTTCATGAAGGAGGGATGGGAGGATCAGAGCAGCTAGAATTTACTTTGCCATTCCAGCCCCTGTATTATACAGGCAGGCAGTTTCTAAACTTCCAGGCTGGAGGCCAAATGCAGCCAGAGAAGCCTCTCTTTCTACTGAGGGCCCAACTCTCCTACCTGGCTCCAATGATCCTACCTGACTGATAGATGACTGTGATTTGTCCTTGGTAAGTCTGCAGGCTGAGGCTTTTGCTCTCTCTGGTGTAGTCTGCTTGTCTGCTCTTAGGTCTGGGCTGTGCAGACCCCATGCACTCTGTGCTTGACCAGTCCGGACACACTGGGCAACCTCCTGGGCTGGACTCTGCCACTCTTCGTCTTCCAGTGGGCTCTGTCACTCCGGATTCCACTCAGATTCACCCTTTGAGCCTTAGTGACCAAGGAGCTCAGCGAGGTTACTGCTTCCTTTCCGCCATCTTGGCTCCTCCCCCTGATGAGTGAGTCCCCCCTCATTTTTACAGATAGGGAAATTGAGAGCTGGAAAGATTAGGTGACTTGTCCAAAATCATACAGCAAATAAGTTTTAAGGTAGGATTCAAACCTGGGCCTTCCTGACTTCAAGGACAGCATTATATCAATGACCCAAATGGAATCATAACATAAGGTTTATATATTGCCTCTGAAGGAAAGAATAACAGTAATGATAATAGCTATTATTTTATAGTTCTTTGACAGTTATAAAAAAGTGTTGAGGGTGGCTAGGTGGCACAGTGAATAGAACACCAGCCCTGGAGTCAGGAGGACCTGAATTCAAATCTGACCTCAGACACTTAACACAAAAACTAGCTGTGTGACCTTGGGCAAGTCACTTAACCCCAATTGCCCTACCTTCCCCCTCCAAGAAAAAAAAAAGAAGTGTTGGGTATGGTAACACATACTTATAAGATACTGGAGAACCTGAGGCTGGTAGGTTTCTTTTTAAAAAAGTTTTTTTTTTTTTAATAATTATTTATTTTAATCTGAACTTAAATAAAACAACCATTTCTATAACATAATAGAATAGAAAAAAATGATTGTACATGAAACTGAAAATCTATTATGTAAAACTTGCTATTCCTTTTAAATATATAGTAAAGTGTGATGATTGAAAATCTCTGAGAGATGGAGTTTCTGGATAAATTATAATCAATTTTATTAACTATGTCTAGAAAGCAGTCAACAAACTAGACTTGTTCCCTTTGGTGAGCAAAGAAAGAGCCTTTTGAAAAGGCACTTGAGGGTAGGAATCAACTCTGATTGGTTAATAAGTGACTTGCCCAAGGCCATACAGCTAGTTAAGTGTCAAGTGAGACTGGCTCTGGACTCAGGTCCTCCTGATTTCAGGGCCCATGCTCTATTCACTGTGCTACCTAGCTGCCCCAGAGTACCCAGTCTTGGTCAGCGACATCAATATCTAGATCACTTGTCTGACAAAAGGGAGAATTCACATTTTCCCAGATCTGTCTGAATAAACACAGTGAGCAGGAATCCACCAATTCACCCAAACTTAGAATTTCTTTATTCTCTTTGATTAAATCTTAGCCTTCCTGCCTGAGGAAGTCTTACTCAAGATTTCTTACAATGGTTGATTTCTAGATGAGACCCTTTAGTCCTAATTCAATAATTGCTTATTAACATATGAAAGAAATAATAATTTCTCTCAAAAGTTATCATGCAACTTTTTTTCTTCTCCCTGCCCTAGAGATAGCTACCATTAGACCCAAATATATATATATATATATATATATATATATATATATATATATATATATATATACACATATACATATGTAAAACCATTTTCTATCTTGATATTTATGCATTCTTTTTCTGAATTCAGATAGTGTTTTCCTTCGTGTGTTCTTTGTAGTTAATTTGGGTATTTATAATAGTCAATATGACTTATTCACTCAAAGTTGTTCTTAAAACAATGTTGTTGTTACTGTATACAATGTTCTCTTGGTTCTGCTCATTTGTTTTTCATTATTTCTTGAGTTTAGGAGTTCTAAGCTGCAAGGATCTATAATACCAATGATATATTTAAACTAAGTTTGGCATTAATGTGGTGAGAGCTTTGGGGCAGGGAGAAGACATTAAAGAAGGTTGTCAAAAGAGGGACTAATTCTTACAAATTAATTGATTTATTGGTCAGTGGTGGGATCTGGTAGTCCTTGCACCTCTGGCCTGGGCAGATGGGGAGAACTAGTTTTAAAAAGAAAAAGAAAAGATTTAAAAATGTGGTTTATATCCACATTTCTGATGCCTGGGGAAAGAATTACAAGAGACCTGGAACAAACAGTAAGACAAATGCAGTTTGAGGAACGGAGAAGGGGTAAGTACTGACCTTGAGAAGACATCTTAGACCTTAAGAACACAAAGTTCCATGGGTGGAGAGTCCTGAGACATTGTCTGAGCGGAAAGAGAGAGACAGACATCAGGACACCTTAAGCTGCTATGAAGAAGGATGCCACTAGGCGAGGGAGCAGGATGGCTAAGCCTTGGGGATCTCCCTACCCTGGGAGAGGAACTAGGCCATCTGGGAACTTCCTACGTTGTCTAATTCTTACTAACTAGGCACTAAACTCAGCCCTGCACCTGCTGAAGGAATACAAGTGTTACAATAACCCTTGGTCACCCTCTCCTAGTCACACGCTCTGCCCATATGACAGATGAGAAAACTGACTTCAGAGAGAGGATGTGCTTAAGCTTCACAAAGAGCTTATTCCAGTAAACTTTTTTTGTCAAAGTGCTAGTATCAGAATTGAGATTCAAAACCAGGCCTGACCTCAAGTCCAGGACTCCACAGCTTTTTCCACTATCCCATGCTGTTTCTACCAAGATTGCCTTTCCATTGGAATGCTTCTTACAGGAAAACGTGGAGAAGAAATTGAGACTGTTTTCTAGTTAGGTTAGTGCCCCTTGAAAAACCCATGAAGCTTTGTGGTAGGCACTCTTAAAATGTCTCTCCTTATCAAATATCATCTCAACAGGACGCCTCCTGTGTTTGAAATTTTAATAGCTTCTTTTTAAATGAGGTTAGTATAAAACTTAATTTTTAAAAGATTTGGTTGGACGCAATTTTCTCCTTTTTCTGTTTTTCTTTTGTTCAGTCAGATGAATATATTCTTGCATATCTTTTTTTTTTAATAAAGAGAAGAAGAAGCATAGGACTTGTAATGCTCAAACTTCATACACTTATGAATCCATGGGGAGCAGGACTCAGAGCCCAACCATATGGAGAGATGGGCTCCGAAACTGCTTACAGAACTGGCTTCCATTTGGTCGAGCCCCGTTGAACACAAATTGATGTTCCGAGGAAGCATTTGTTGGCACCCCCTCATCCGTGTTCACTGGAAAACTGGCACCAAGTGTCTTGTAAATCATGCCTTTCCCTGAGTCAGGAAAAAAGGAATTGCAAACCACACACCAAATAATTGTACAAAGATGCAAAACCAAAACCCAGGTTTTACTCAGGCTGGGTCAGCACAATGGGGAAAAATGGTAACTTATTTCTCAACATTGGGACAGATTTATTTTTCTTTCCACTAACTAGTAAGTAGGTAAGTAGCCTCACTGTCCCAGAATCTGTCATGCAGAAGCAGTCCCTTATTCCCACTGGGAATGGAAGCAAAGTGAACAGCTATGTAGATAGAGGATAAATCATACATAGGGAGGTGAGGCTGAAAAACTTTTAACTCAATGATTTTTAGAGGCAGAGGAATCTATGCTGCCCTCCAGACACTTGTGGAAAATCTGTTTTCTGCTCTTTACCTTCTGATTTGTCTTGAGAAGGGAGGCAATCCAAGTTAATGGCAGTGGTCTTCAGAAAATGTACTACAAAATATGTGATTGGGCCAACTATGCAATAACTAATTAGTCATGACTATTAGATAGTCATTAAACTATTTAATTTTCATGTAATTCATGTACAAGGGTTCGTAGGTAGAAAGGACCCTAGAGATTATTTAAGGAATGATTTTGTAAATAGTTTTTTTTTTTGTCATGGATTTATTTAGCAGTGTAGTCAAATCTATGGACTCTTCAGGATAATGTTTTTAAATGTATAAAACACATGGGATTACAAAGAAAAACTAACTATATTAAAATAGATTAGGGGAAGCTAGGTGGCACAGTGGGTAGAGCACCAGCCTTGGAGTAAGGAGGACCTGAGTTCAAATCTGGCCTCTGACACTTACTAGCTGTGTGGCCCTGGGCAAGTCATTTAACCCCAATTGCTTGGGGAGAAGGGCAAAGAAATACATTTATTGAAATATTAAAATTTCCAAGTTTGTATACCCACTAAAATCTATCCCCAGACCTCTCAGGGGTTCATGTACTCTAGGTTAAGAACTCCCAACCTAGTGTACTATTCATCATTTTGCAACTAAGGAAACTGAGGTCCATAGAAGTTGTGACTTCTTCAAGTCATACTGGTAGTAACTAGAAGAATTGGAAATCAAATATCTGCATTCTGGTTCCAAATCCAGTGACCTTTTCTCTCCAAAAACAAAAAAGAATATACTTTTGTCAGATAGTTTTATGATGAGCTCCAGGAATTTAGTAGACACGTGCCTTCCAACCTCTCTCCCAGATAATGCTTTGAAACCTTTTCCACCCACATAGAACTGATCTTGACAATATAGTAGATTTATATGTCCAGTTGTAGCATGTTCAATCTATCTGTTTTAGACAAGAACAAAAGAGAGGATTTGGAGGCACTTTATCTGATCTTACATAGTAAGTTGTTTTATTCTACTCACCAGACTAAAAATGATTATTAGATAGGACCATAAACAATTAACACTACATTTTAAAAATAGATTTTTATTGCTTTCTTTTGTTTTTATACCTTCTAGATTTACCCTGAGTCCCTCACCCTCCCCTTTCTTTTTAGGAAGATCCCAAATTTCTCCAAGATTTCTCCAAAATCTCCAAAGATTTTCTCCAAAAAAAAAAAAAATGAGACAGAAAAAATTAGCTAAAGTCATCAATACATTGAAGAAACAAACAAACAAAACCTTCTGATATTATAGTTAATGTTTTGTATCTTTGGATACTCCCACCTCTGGAGGTATCTTTTCATGTCTCTCATCCCTTTCTCCTCCCCTCACCCTTTCTATTTACCCTTTAGAATGTAAGCTATTTGAGTGTAGGGATTATCTCCTCCCATGTGTTTTAATTTTTTCCCATCGAATATTTCATAGCTATGTGTAAAAAGTTAACATCTGCTTTTTTAAAAATTTTGAATTTCAAATTCTTTTCTTCCATCCCTGTCCTCTCCTGTCCCCTCCTTGAAAAGGCACACAGTTTGATATAGATTATATACGTGAAGTTATTTGAACCATATTTCTATATTACCTATATTACAAAAAAATCCTACAGACCCCCCCCAAAAAAACCAAGAAAAATAAAGTAAAAAAGAAAATATGCTTCTATCTGCATTCAGCCTTCATCAATTCTTTCTCTGCATGTGGATAACATTTTTCATCATAATCTTTAGAACTGTCTTGGATCATTTTATTGGTAAGTATAGCTAATTCCAAGGTGGAGAACCTGCAACCTCGAGGCCACGTGTGGCCCTCTAGGTCCTTAGGTGAAGCCTTTTGACTGAGTTCAGGTTTTACAGAACAAATCATTTTATTTGTTCTATGAAGTTTAGATTCAATCAAAGGGCCACACTTGAGGCCCTAGAGGAATACATGTGACCTCAGGGTTGCAGGTTTACCATTCCTGCAAGTCATTCACAGTTGATCATTGTACAATATTGCTGTTACTGTGTAAAATGCTCTCCTGGTTCTGCTCACTCCATTTTGCATCACTTCATGTAAGTCTTTACAGTTTTTCTGAAACCATCCTGCTTGTCATTTCTTAAAGCACAATAATATTCCATCATAATCATATATCACAGCTTGTTCAGCCA
Source organism: Gymnobelideus leadbeateri (assembly GCA_011680675.1). Lineage (NCBI taxonomy): Eukaryota > Metazoa > Chordata > Mammalia > Diprotodontia > Petauridae > Gymnobelideus > Gymnobelideus leadbeateri. Next base: position 74,026 of record WOXC01011930.1, on the reverse strand, counting down.
TTCCCCAATTGAATATCCCATCTGTTTCCAATTTTTTGCCACCACACAAAAGAGCTGCTATAATTAAAAAAAAAAAATATATATATATATATATATATACCTCTTTTCCCCCTCCTCCTTTTTGGAATACAGACCTAGTAAAGGTATTGCTACATCAAAGAGTATACATAGTTTTATATTCCTTTGGGCATAGTTCCGAATTGCTCTCCAGAATGGTTGGACTAGTTCACAGCTCCACCAACAGTGCATTAGTGTCCCAAATTCCTTCTCAACATTTGTCATTTTCTTTTTCTGTTATATTAGCCAATCTGATAAGTGTGAGGTGGTACCTCAGAATTGTTTTAATTTGCATTTCTCTCATCAATAGTGATTTAGAGCATTTTTTCATATGACTATAGATAGTTTTGATTTCTTTGTCTGAAAACTGCTTGTTCATATCCTTTGGGTCATTTATCATTTGGGTAATGATTTGTATTCTTATAAATTTGACTCAATTATCGATATATTTAATATCACCTTTTATGTCTAAATCACATACCCATTTTGACCTTATCTTGGAATATGGTGTGAGATACTGGTATATGTCTAGTTTCTTCCAACCTGCTTTCCAGTTTTCCCAGCAATTTTTGTCAAATAGTGAGTTCTTGTCCCGAAAGTTTGGGTCTTTGGTTTTATCAAACATTAAATTACTATGGCCATATACTATTGTGTATTGTGTACTTTATCCATTCCACTGATCCACCACTCTATTTCTTAGCCAATAACAGATTGTTTTTGCTAATTACCACTTTGTAATATATTTTGTAATCTATAACTGCTGGGCCACCTTCACATTTTTTTTAATCAATTCCCTCAATATTCTCTACATCTATTTTTTTCTTCCAGATGAATTTTGTCTTATTTTTCTTAGCTCTATATAACAATTTTTGGTAGTTTGATTGGTATGGCACTGAATAAGTAAATTAGTTAGGTAGAATTGTCATTTTTATGATACTGCTTGGCCTACCCATGAAAAATTGACATTTTACCAATTGTTTAGATCTGAATTTATTTGCGTGAAAAGTATTTTGTAATTGTGTTCACATAGTTCCTGGGTTTGTCTTGGCAGGTAGACTTCCAAGTATTTTTAATTGTCTACAGTTATTTTAAATGGAATTTCTTTTTCTATCCCTCACTGCTGGACTTTGTTGGCAATATATAGAAATGTTGGTAATTTATGTAGGTTTGTTTTGTATTCTGCAACTTTGCTAAAATCGTTTCAAGTAGTTTTTTAGTTGATTCTCTAAGTATTGCATCATATAATCTACAAAGAGTGATAGTTTTGTTTCCTCATTGCCTATTCTAATTCCTTCAATTTCTTTTTCTTGTCTCGTTGCTAGAGCTAACGTTTTTAGTACAGTATTGAATTATATTATGACACGATTATATATGACATGATAATGGGCATCCTTGCTTCACCCCTGATTGTATTGAGAAGGCTTCTAGCTTATCCCCATTACAGATAATGCTTGCTGATTGTTTTAAATAGATACTACTTATCATTTTAAGGAAAGCTCTATTTATTCCTTGGCTTTCTAGTGTTTTTAATAGGAATGGGAGTTGTATTTTGTCAAAATGTTTTTCCCCATCTATTGAGAAAAGCATATGATTTCTGTTGGTTTTATTATTAATTTGGTCAATTATGCTGATATTTTTCCTATTATTAAACCAGTTCTGAATTCCAGATATAAATCCCTTCTTGTCATAATGTATGATCATTATGTTGTCATCTCTTTGCTAGAATTTAATTTAAAGCACCCACAGAATGACACAGAGAAGCTAACCTCCCACTGAGGACAGCCCAGCAGCCCTGCAGGAAGGACCAGTGCAGCGCTCTGGGAGCCGGCATCGCGCAACGCACAGAGCGCAGGAAGCTGAGCCGAGCAGAGCCCAGGTCCGAGTGAGCCGAGGTTTTAGCCCAAGGGTGGCAGGGCCAGCAGCTGGCTGGAGGAACCCCAGAACACCAGGAGCTGTGGCGACTCCAGAATTATCAACATAGACATGCCTAGGACAAAGTAAGAGGTTAGTGTCCTATGGATTTTGGGACCTGTATTTGGGGAATGCGTAGGCTCCCTCCCCTGGGGGCTAGAAGCCATGCCATTTTGTAGTTTTCAGAGGCAGCTCCAGCTCCTGGCCTGCGAATTTGTAGGGAGATCCAGCAATCAATCTTGGGGGGTAATCGCTCTTGCTTTAACCTCCCTGGATCTGGATTGTGATCTAGGGTGGAAGTTATGGGTGGGTTTACAGCTTGCCAGAAACGGAAGTTGCCCCCCACACATTTGGGACGAAAATTCCTCTAGCTGGCCTTAAAGCCATAGTGTGGCAACAAGCCCAAAAGTCAAGCAATTAAGTGGCAACATGCCAAGGCAAAAGAAACAGAAAAATGCAATCCTAGACTCCTATTTTGGGGGCATAGAGCAGGAAAAGGACTGTGAGGTCAGAAGTCCTGCTCCAAAAGCCCCAGGGGAAAACATGAGCGGGTTGCAGGCCATAGAGGACCTTAAGAAGGACTTTAAAAATCAAATAAGAGAAGTGGAGGAAAAATTGGAAAGAGAAATGAGAAGGATGCAGGAAAAGTATGAAATGAGGGTCAACAGCCTGACTGAGGAAAACAACACCTTAAAAAATAGACTAACTCAAATGGCAAAGGAGGCCCAAAAGGGCAATGAGGAGAAGAATGCCTTAAAAAGTCGAATTTGCCAGATGGAAAAAGAATCTCAAAAGCTCACTGAGGAGATTCATTCCTTCAGAGTTAGACTGGAGCAAATGGAAGCTAATGACTTTATGAGAAACCAAGATGCTGTTAAGCAGATCCAAACAAATGAAAGATTAGAAGGCAATGTGAAATATCTCATGGGAAAAACCACTGACCTGGAAAATAGATCCAGGAGAGACAATTTAAAAATTATTGGACTACCTGAAAGCCATGATCAAAGAAAGAACCTAGAAATCACCCTTCAAGAAATTCTCAAGGAAAATTGCCCTGATGTTTTAGATCCAGAGGGCAAAATAGAGGTTGAAAGAATCCACTGATCACCTCCTGAAAAAGATCCCAAAAAGAAAACTCCCAGGAATATTATAGCCAGGTTCCAGAATCCCCAGATCAAGGAGAAAATACTACAAGCAGCCAGGAAGAAACAATTTCAATATTGTGGAAACACAATCAGAATAGCCCAGGACCTGGCAGCTTCTACACTGAGGGATAGAAGGGCATGGAATATGATATTCCAGAGGGCAAAAGAGCTGGGAATGAACCCAAGGGTCACCTACCCAGCAAAACTGAGTATTTTGTTTCAGGGGAAAATATGGTCATTCAGTGGAATAGAGGACTTTCAAGCATTCTTGAGGAAAAAACCAGAATTGAATAGAAAATTTGACATCCAGACACAAGAAGCAAGAGATGCCTGAGAAGGTAATCAGGGAAAAGAAATCAAAAGGACCTTATCAAAGTTGAACTATTTACATTCCTATATGGAAAAGCAATAACTGTGACTGATGATATCTTTCTCACTATGAAAATAATGGAAGAGGGGTGTGTGGTCATATGAATACATATGTGAATGTGTGTGTATATGGTTACAGTTATATATGGATAGAGAGCATAGGTTGAATTTGTTGGGAAGGGAGAATACTCAAGGGATGAAATTATGAGGTGAGAGAGGAAAGTGGCAAGAGGAGATGGGGAGAGACAGGGTAGGGTAAACTATCTCATGTAGAAGAAGCAAGGGGAAGTGGTTCCAAGGGAGGGGGAGAATAAGAAGGCAAAAAGGCAAAACCACATTCTCACTGAATTAGGTTCAGGGAGAGAATGACATACATACTAAATGGGATATCTCAACCAGCAGCAGAATAGGGAGAAGGGGGATGAGAGGAGGGATGATGGATGGGAGGGCATCCTTGGGGGGAGGGGAGGTTGGAAATACCCACTATAGAAGAGGGACAGGATCAAGTAGGGAATGGACGAGGTGGGGGGTGGGATAGGTGGGAGGGAATTATAAGCAGCCTTGTACAATATATCTATTATGATAATGTTTTGCATAGCTATACATGTACAACACATACTGAATTACTTATCTTCCCAGAGGGAATGGGTGACAAGGGAGGAAGGAAATGGATCTGAAATTCGAGGTCTTAACATTAAATGTTTCAAATATATATAAATGCTATTATTAATACTCTTTTGATTGTAATTGGGAGATAAGATGTGCAGGCATTGGGACACAAAGATTCACCTTCCTCTAATGGAAAAGTTGAAGGGGGTATGGGAGAAGGTATGGGAAAGAGCAGATTGGAGGAAGCAATATCTTGCGGGACTGCTATTCTGGGAGGGTGGGTAGGGGAAAATGATTGTAACTTAAAATCTGGTGGAAATGAATGATGTAAAACAGAAGTTAATAAAGCATTTGTTTAAAAAAAATAAAAAGAAAAAGAAAAAAAGAAAAAAATATGGCAGCTTACACTACTTAGATGGGTAGTCACTAACTACAATCATTCCTATAAAATGGAGGATCACTGGTCTTTACTATATGTCCTACTTCTATGTGCTCTAGTCCCCTAGCCATTGCCATCCAGCCTGCTGGTGCACCCTAAGGACCTCTGGGCCTCCCCATCTGTCCTGAAGCTAAATCTGCCTATATGTGTTATCTCTCTTAATTAAAATTTTAGTTCTTTGGGTAGGGGAAAAATGGGGAAAAAATTGTAACTCAAAATCTGTCGGAAATGAATGATGTAAACCAGAAGTTAATAAAGCATTTGTAAAAAATTAAAAAAAAGAGTATGGAAGAAGATGAATGAGTGAATTTAGGGTTAAACTGTGAATGGAAGTAATAGACCTGGACAAAGTTAAATTGTCCTAGGTCTGCACCATAGAATCTTGGCTCACAACAGCCCAAGGTAGATATTGTGGGAATGGGAAGGTCAGTTCAAGCTGCCACCATTCTTCTATCATTCTGGCTTACAAGAAGTAGGGAAATTTGCTTTCATTTTGGAAATCTGGGAATAGGGTTGCCCAACTAGTAAGGAAAAGGGAAGGGTTAATGAATCATTTATCTAAGTGATGGAGACAGAGAAATGAAGGGTGATATAGTACTAGACTTAAATTTCCTGGGTCATAGTTTTTTCATCTGTAAAATGAGGGAGTTGCCCTAAAAAGAGGTTTTTAACCTTTTTTGTGATTTGTACAACTTTGCTCATCTGGTAAGACCTATGGAATCCATTTTGGAATAATTATTTTAAATGTAAAAAAACCAAAATATATAACATAGCAAAGGAAAATAATTTTACTGGAAAAAAAATTCTTTTCCTGTTTTAAGTTCAGGTACTTCCCTGAATTCTATCCACAGGACTCTTTGTGGGGGAAGGGGATTATGGACCCCAGGTTAAGAATCCCTGGCCTAAAGAATCTCTGAGATATTCTGAGCCTCTGATCCTGTGACCAGGTGGAAAAATGTCACTGATAACACAGTGCTTGGAAGCCTTCCTTTCCGAGCCCCAGTTCTGTCTCCCAGCCCCTCAATGTTGTAAGGGTGACTCCTCTTCAGAGTTAACTGAACAATTTCACATGAGTCCAGACCCTGGTTGTGCCCACAAGGATCAGTAAATCCTACATGACTCCATTGCCCCCAGGCATGGTATCTTAGAGGTAGTCTAGTCTAGAACTTGGTCAGCTAGGTGACACAGTGGATAAAGTGTTAGGCCTGGAATCAGGATGACTTCAGTTCAAATCCAGCTTTAGGCATTTACTAACTGTGTGACTCTGGTTTGCTTCGGTTTTCTCATCTGTAAAACAAACTGGAGAAGGAAATGGCAAACAACTCCAGTGTCTTTGCCAAGAAAACCTCAAATGGGGTTACAAAGAGTCAGACACAACCCCAAATGGGGTTACAAAAAGTCTAGATCCTGCTCACAGCCTGGTCTTTACTCCTCAAGGTGGGGCCAGCTTACTGGGCAAGGAGGACCAAAGATAAGACTCTATGGAGAAAATAGAAGGAATGCCAGCCAAATGTAACTGAGGCTAACAAGCGAGTCACCATGGAAACATCATTTTAGAGAGACTGTCCATCCCTCTGGAATCTTTCCATGACCTCTACAGCCATTTCAATTCCTATTTTTGAGAATCACCCTTCTATAGCATTGAAAGTCATATAAAAGGAAGAATATTAACAGACTTCCTTTCAGGAAGCCAGCATCAAAGGCAGCCCCGACCAAACGCATTGGACATCTCTCTGTGTTCAGCAGCGTCCATTAAAACTGTCATCTTTATCTTCACTTCAAGGGTTTTTTCTGAGCTGAAGGCAAGCCAACTTGGACTTCAAATGATCCTGCCTGCCATGCATTTTTCAGATCCCTAATACTATTTAAGGAGTCTTAAATACTAATAGCAAAGTCATTCATTAGCTTAGCTGCCACTCAGTTCCCAGGGTTTTCATGTCCTACTGCAGTTTTTGTGCCTGGAGATTTGTTTGAGAGAATTGAGGAAATGAAATAAACAGATACATAGCAATACAATGCAGTGGTTCTTTCCTGTAAGAGTTGGCAGGAACTAGGAAGGTTTTTTTTCTTCTGTTGAAGCTCTAGGCCAGACTAAAAAAAAAAAAAAAAAAAAACCACCCAAATACTGTGCTACTTAAATCTAGCCAAGTCAGCCATCAATCAAGAAGAAACGACTGTTCTTTCTCCCTCTTTAGAGTTCTACATTGTCATTTTCTCCTGCATTCCTTTGAGGTTATGCCTTGAGGGCATAACAGACTCCACTTTTGTTTTCAAAGTCTCTCTATGTGTCAAAAGTCTCTGGAGTGTAGGAAGAAAGCACCACTGACACACAGAAAAGCCCCTTATCCTGAAGCTAAGTGATTGTGTCAGCACAGCGCTCACTAATGGAATTAAACAGTGATGGAAAAGAAGCCTCTACTTCACCACCAAAGGACTGGACAGGTCCCTGCCACACCAACGCACGTGTCAAAGTCACATATTAGGGAATCAGCAATAAACAGGGATGCTCCCTTTTGGATCACATCAAACTCTAGCATAAGCTGTTCCCTTTTCCTTTCTATTCCACCTGTCTGTCAATCAACATGTATTTATTAAATGCCTATTATGTTCCTGGTGCTATGCTAGGTTGCAAAAATGCAACAGTTTCTGTCCTCAGTGAGCTTACTTTGTACAGGGAAGAAACACAAGAAAATTGAATATCCAAATTAAATGCAAAGTAATTCAGAGGAAGAGAGGAAGGTACTAACAGCTGTGAAACTTTAGCCAACCCTGGAAGGAAGCTCAAGGGATTCTAAGAAGGGGTTGGGGAGGAAGGAGTGCATTCTAGGTATGAGAGGCAGCCTGGGAAAAAGGTTCAGAGATAGGAGATAGACTATCATTTGTAAAGGGTCTCATGGATGGACAATAGGATACATGAGAGAATGTAATGTAAACCAATAATGGAAAGATAAGATGGAGTAAGATCATGAGGAATTTTAAATGCTAAATAGAGGAATTTGTATTTGATCCTAGGCAATGGGGATCCTCAGAAAGTTAGTTGCCTAAAGCACTGAGAATGTTGCATGACTTGCCCAAGGTCACACTGTAAGTCTGTGTGAGAAATAGGAATGGACCCATGGAATGGGAAACCACTGAAGTGCTCTATGAATCTCTCTACAATGCCCCCCTGTCTCCTTCCTAATGTAGTTTGCATACCCTGTTTCTTGGTGTTCTTTTTATCAATACACGTCTATTTCTTCTCATTGGACTGCTAACTTCTGGAAAACTGAGATCCTCAAATGGTCTTAGTGATCTTCCTATCTGCCCAAGCACACACATTGAATCCAGTTTTGTTCAACAAATTTCTTAAGTTTAGCTTTCAGGGAGGAAATGTCATTTAGCAAATAATACAGAGGAAAGCATATGATTCAACATTGACATTTTTACTCAGACCAGGAAACTGTCATTTGTTTACTTCCCTTTTTAAATTATTTCCTATTGATCCTGAATATAGCTTGTTAGTGCATAGTTGTTTGTTTGTTGTGTCCCTCATTAGACTGTGAGTTCCTTGAGGTCAGAGACGTATCTTTTGCCTTTTTTTTGTATTCCTAGCACTTGGCACAATGCCTGGCACGTAGTAGTCACTAATACATGTTTATTGACTGATTGCTTACTATTTTTAGTCTTTCTTTTTATCTCCCCCATCCCCACCCCCCAACAAATGTTGCCTTGTTGCCTTCGACAATTTGCTGTAGGTCTTGAACTGTTTAGGTCTTGAGCTGTTTAGGTCTTGAACCACAATCAAGAAAGTCTCAAAAAAGTTTTCTTGGTCTCCAAATTCCATCTGGAAAGGTAGGCTCGGGTCCATCTGGAAAGGTTAAGTACATTTTCAAAGAAGACAAATATATACTTCATGATGCTTCTATCATTGTTAGGATAAGCCCCAAAAGGAGCTTGTTGGATCTTCCTTTGAACATTGACCTTCCCTTGCTTGCTACCACAAATGAGAACCTGTTATTTCTAGTTAAAGTGGCACAACCAATATGGTGGCAAAAGCTTGACTGGCATTGAAAACTTTTGCACCTTATATAGGGACATATCATCAATGCCAGGATGAAGTCCCCATCAGAGAGGGCAATGAAGACCCAAGACAAAGCCTGGGCACACTCCACAAAGTTAAACTTTTATTTGTAGAGAGAAGTAAAAGCCATTAATTCACTTTAAGACATGATTAATTAGATTAAATAATATCTAAAAAATATAGGACAAGAGAAAAGAAAACAACACTCAAGTATGTGTGTGTGTGTGTATATATATATATATATATATATATATATATATATATATATATATATATATATATATAGTGTAGATAGTGCACTTAAAATTTTTTTTTTTTAATTTGACTTACATCAAGCTCTTGGCTCCCATTTCCCTGGCTTCATTCCCAAGGGGAGAAATTAGCCTCCCAACACCTGTAATCCTGAAGACTTCCTGCTAATCAGCTTCTGATAATGTTCCTATGGGCCCAGGTAACCTCACTTGGTGGCTGTTTCCTATTGCAACAACTTGCTTCTCTAATAACCACCTGCCTCATGATTTCCAAATTGGCCAACTCCTCTCTTGCCATTCTCTCCTCATCTTGAAACCCTCATGCAGTGAAACTACTATTAATCTGTCTGTCATACAGGAAGCGTAGTGCTCTATTCCAGTTCTCTCCTGGAAGTGTGATAGAAAAGATGGACAGGGTCAGGAAGAAATGAAGGTGTTGGACTAAAAGATCTTCAGTTTTAAATCTGTGATGCTATCAGCCCATTTTAAAAAATTAATTTTAAAAATAAACTTAATGATAAAACCATGAACATTTAAGTATAAAAGAACAAAAAGAAGATCTTTTATGAATTGGATTTTAAAATCCTTATGTGAATAGATTTATATTTTATATGTTAAAGTTTTTTTAAAGTATAGAATACATTTAACACAGTAGCAACAAAATTGCCTTGTTTGTTTCTCCTTCTGAACTTTTTTTTCCTTCTGTGTAGTGTTTAAATATTTTATTAATGTTCTATTTTTCTTGTATCTCTATTGCTAACTACTAATTCAGTCCCTCTCCCCCAAATAACAAATAAGTATAGTCAAGCAAAACCTACTATCTCATTATGCTCCTCTACTCTCTCACCTTTCTGCTAAGATTGGGTGGCACACAATCTAATCTTGAACTCTTCTCACTATGAAGTCATACATGTCATTTGCCATCTCCCCAGATGCTGTTCTTGTTTCTTCTGGATTGGCCCTTCCTTTTTGGTGTGAATTACCCAGGTTGTTTTGGCCAGGTCACTTGAACCCAACAGGGCTGGTGATCTTCCCAGACCTGTTCTAATTACAACCCACTGCTCTGTTTCTGCTTGTTGGCTGTAGAGAGAGTGTATGCTTACTGAGGCCATCATAATTAGTCTTCTAATTTCTCAATATAGTTTGTAATGTTTGCATTTTAACCCATCTTTTGAATAAAGCAAATTCATCTATTTCTTTTTAGCCTAGACCTTCAAATTCCACTTACAATTTTAGGTTAATATTAATAGGATCACAGAATGCTGACAAATGGGGAAAAGTTATGTTTGGGATGAAGGTGGCTTACATATGAGAATTGACTTAATAGACTCCATGACTACAAAATAAGACTGGGCAGTCACATTATGAGAATGAGGGATAACGACAGACAGAACATCTGAGTGTTTCCCTGGTAACCGTGAAATACTAAAAGAGGAAGAGATCCTGAACATTGGGTAGAGACTATATATCTGATTTATGGAAGGGAGCAAACATGAACTGAATAAGATAGGAAGGTGTGGACAATTTGCCATCTGTATCATAGAGCTATTTGGTAGACTAGAGGGGGTGTCCAAATGGATGAAATGTTGAGTCCCCTGACACCGAGAAGCATGATCTGTTGAAAGCCAGTAAAGCTGTTGGTCACAAATGTCACTAGATAATTTCTTCCTTAGAGTATCATAAACTCCAGTCACCTCTTTTTGAAATATTTTGAATTAGCCTTCCTCCTAAAGCTGACCTCCCTTCTGTGGTGGTCTTTAGAATAATGCTTCCCTCCCTCTGAAACAATTCTTCACACAGTCATCATCCTTGGATTCTTCTGAGATTTTTCTCTTTTGTTGTTGAGATACCGAGGATATTGTCACTCTGGTTCACCTAATCCCCATAAAACTCTGAGTTAAAACTGGTGAATTATCTGTCAGTTATCTTTTTAAAGGACTAGCTGTACAAAACCAATAATTAATTTATTAAAAGTAATATATATACATATATATATATATATTTCCTTACAATTCCATCTCTTCCTTCAAGTTTTGACATACTATGATTCTGTGGTGTTTAAAAATATTTGGAGATTATTGACATTCTTAAAATAAATCTATCCAGGGTCAGATTACCTCCTTAATGTACATGGGGCTGACAGGAGAAGCATTCTAATGTTCCACATCTCACCTTAGATAAAGTCAGGATAGTGTACATTTCCTGCTGACAGATTATATGAATTCTGTTATGCCCTCCTCATATCCATCTATTTTGTTGAAACAGTTCTGAGGCATGTATAACTTGATTGATTTATTATTAGCTCAGTCTTTAGTCTTCCAGGTGCAGGGAATAGCTGTCACACTCAGCTGGAGTTGTGATCATATTGAGTGATTCATAGAGTGGGTCTGGAGATAGAAGTCACAAGGTCCTACCACCAGTCCAACTGATTGATCTAGTCTGCCTCCAGCTTTACCTGTACCCTCTTCTCTTACTTTTTTCATAACATTCTCAGTCCCTTAGTGTCATCATTTAACTACCTAACAAAAACTAAGATGCTCTGAATTTTTTTAAAAGTAAGAAAAAAATGATGATAGGTATTTTTCCAGGTAGTGTTGTAACATGAAGTTACTGGTTTGTCAAATACCAGATGGAGCTGCCCTAGTACCTCAGAGAAAATCCTGGGAATCATGGCAGAGGGCTCTAGCCAAGAGTAGCACCAGGGGAGAAGTCTCTCAATGCAGGGAGAAAAAAATGTCCATACATCTCACTTTTTTATTTCAAAGTAGCAAATTTGGCATTATTTTAGTGTTTATTTCTATTTCCTAAAAAAGGAAATTTTTTCTTAATAATAATGATAAATAATGTAATAGAGTGCCATATCTTGGTTAAGAATGACAGATTTAAATTAACAAATCTCAAAAAAAAATTGTAAACTGTTCAAAAAAGAAGCACAAGAATACTCCAAATAACTAATAATAAGAGAAATATAAATTAAAAGAACACTAAAGTTTGACCTCACATCCAGCAATTGGTAAAGTTGGCAAAAGATGGGAATGGTCAATGTTGGAGAAGCTGTGGAAATATAGGTATGTTAGCATACTAATGGGGCTGTGAATTTGTGCAAACATTTTGGAAATGGACTAAAATGTCCATACCCTTTTGAGCCAGAGATTCCACTACTAGCCATCTATCCCCAGGAGATCCTTGTTGTGTTTGTCCTTCATTTTTGAAGAGGGCCATGCCATCAGAGAAATTATGGCATGACTTGGATAATAGCAAAGTCCTCATATACACCAAAATATTATAGCAGCCCTTTTGGTTGTAGCAAAGAATTGGAAATAAAGAATTGACAAATAGGTGATATAGTGGATAGAATGGTGGGCATGGAATCACCTAGTACACAGTAGGGGCTATATAAATGTGAGCTATTATTATTAACAAAGTAGATTGTCATCGACTGAGAAATGGCTAAAGCAATTGTGGCATGTGAATGTAATGGCATGTTAATTTACTGAAATTATGAAAATAATGAATTCAGAGAAGCATGTAAAGACTTATATGAACTGATGAAGTAAGCAGAGTCAAGAAAACAACATACACAATGACAACAATGGGAAGAAAAAACACAGAACAATCAAAAGGGAAGGTTACAAAATTACAATGAATAAGCTTGGTCCTGAAGAAGAAATCTGAGAAAAAACCTCCATCCCACTCTTTTGTAGAGACGAGATATCCATGGGTATAAAACATACATATATTTTCAGATTTTTTGTGTGTGTATTAGTCAGTTTTATTTATTTTTTCTCTTCCTCTTTTTTTTCCTTTAGAGATATTCTTTGTTATATGGCCTGGTTCTCTGGGAGGGAAGAGTAGGAGGAATCCTGGGAGAAACTGTGGTTTTGGAAAAAATAAAAGACATCCATAAAAATTATTCTGAAAAGTGACAGATTTGAAGATCTTAAGAGAAAAGAAAGAAACTATATAAAATAATGAAAAAGCCCCACCCAGTCCAGAACTAAAGAAACTACATATACATTGATTATAATATAGTTTTTTTAATGTACACTTTTGCACATATATGAATGTAAAGTCATAACCATCAAAAGGGAATTTAGAGGGAGTTTGGATAAGATGATACTTTTACATATATGCTTAAGCACATTTTATTATTAATAGTTTTTATTTTGATACATTTGATATTCAGAGTAAGAGACCTTTCCCATTCCTCCTCCCATTGCCTTCTCTTTTAGATTATTTCCCATTTATATTGAATATATCATATATTTCTAGAGCTCTTTGCATATTATCTTCTTCATTAAAATGGAAGTTCCTTGAGAGTAAGGAGCATATTTTTGCCTTTCTTTGCCTATCCGTTGTACAGTATAGTTCCTGGCACATTTTTGTTGTTGTTCAGTTACTTCCAACTCTTCATGGCCCCATTTGGGGTTTTCTTGGCAGAGATCCTTGAGTGTTTTGCTGTTTCCTTCTCCATATCATTTTTACAGCTGAAGAAGCTGAGGCAAACAGGGTTAAATCACTTGCCCAGGGTCACACAGCTAGAAAGTATCTGAGGTTACATTTGAACTCAGTTTCTCTAGACTCTGGGCCTAGCATTCTGACACATACTAAGTATTTAATAAATGCTTCTTGACTGATTGACTGATTGTATATTTTTGTAGGGATTTAATTTTTGTCCAGAGCTATGATTTCATTGGTGTTAAGAACTTCCAGTATGGAAACTCCCTCCACCAATTAAATAATGGCCCTAAGAGTAGCACCTGGAGAAGTGAGAAGTTAAGGGACTTGCTCATGGTCACATAGTCATTATATGTCAGTTGCAGGATTTGAACACAAGTCTCTCTGATGCTGAGTCCGATTTTCTTCTCCTAAACACACTCACTCTCAGAAGGTTCTTATATTATCAGGGACAGCATGGTGGCATAGTGGATAGAGTGCTGGGTCTGGAGTCAGGAAGGTTTATCTTTCTGAGTTTAAATCTGGCCTCAGACACTAGTTGTGTGACCCTGAGCAAGTCGCTTTGCCCTGTTTGCCTTAGTTTCCTCAGCTGTAAAATGATCTGGAGAAGGAAATGGTTTTGTTTGCCAAGAAATCCCCAAATGGGGTCACAAAGAATTGTGATGATTCAACAACAAAAATATTTTGATAATAACAATTATTTGTGAACTTACTTCTGTGATCCATGTTTTCATTAGTCTGAATACTGCCTCTGTTAATGCACCACTATGTGCCTTGTTAGACAGTCTTGAAAGGTCGGTGTGGCTGCAATCATTCTCCAGCTGGTGAACCAGCTTCTGGAGAGCTCTTCCTAGCCAGGGGCCCATGGGCACTGGCCTCATATCTGTGTGACTGTAAGGGGGAGTCTGGTTGATATCATATGATGAAGTTACCAGATATTCTGGGTGGAGAAAAAGGAGACTGAGATGTGAGACACCCTGCCAAGTTCTTCTGGACTTTTTGGGTCATGTTAGAGCCTTTGACACAAAGATTCCATAAGGAAAAAAACCCCAAACTCCTGATTTCAATTACATTTCATGCATGCAATGGGGGAAAAAATTAATTCGACCTCCCTTGGAACTTAACAAGCCAGGCCTTCAGACCGAAGACATATAGACCTTTGCTGGGCCCTAACTTGAAGTTTTTTTTCCAACTGGGGAGAACTTGTTTCATCCATCATTCCATTGGCATTGATTTGAGACAATAAAGTAGCATGAACTCTACAGTGATTCATTAAAATAGTACTTTAGTGGAGGCACAATTATGTGTGCTTTGCAATTATGAAGTGATTTACCTATATTATCTTATTTGAATCTCACAATCATCCAGAGACATAAGTGGTACAGGTGTTTATTTTCATCTTACTGATGAGGAAGTTTAGACTCAGAGATGCTGAATAATTGGCTCCAAGTTACATCACTGAAACTCCATCTCAGGCTTTCTAATGCAAAGTTCAGTGCTTTTCCCATAACACCACACCTCTCTTAGAATGCACATTTATAGCAGAGAACCTACATATGTATTTCACCCATTGCTTAAGCTTTGTTAAATATCTTTAATGGCTCAGATTCTCCAAAGTTAATGTCATAAGGACTAAAAAAATTTTTTTTGGTGGGCAATTGGGGTTAAGTAACTTGCCCAAGGTCACACAGCTAGTTTTTTGTGTTAAGTGTCTGAGACTAGACTTGAACTCAGGTCCTCCTGACTCCAGTGCCAGTGCTCTATTCACTGCGCCACCTAGCCACCCCTAAAAATGTTTTTGCAATCTTCTATTCATCTTCATACCTAGTAATGCTGAAGGGAGTTTAACCTAAATGCTATATGTAACATCTCTGGATAATTTCAATTATTAATCAAACTAATTAATCTGTTGGTTGATAAATACTGCATGCCAGGCACTGAGCTAAGTGATAGGGACAGAAAGTTTAAAAATAAAAGGGTCCCTGTTCTTAAGGAGGTCACATTCTGATGAGGAGTTGTTGTTAAGTCCCTTTTCAGTTGTGTGTGTTTCTCTGTGATCCATTTAGGGTTTTCTTGGCAAAGATACTGGAGTGGTTTGCCATGTCTTTCTCCAGTTTATTTTACAGGTGAGAGACTGAGGTAAACAGGATTAAGTGACTTGCCCCAGGTCACTCAGCTAGTAAGTGTGTGAGGCCATATTTGGACTCACAAAATTGAGTCTTCCTAACTTCAGGCCCCACATTCTGTGCCACCTAGATACTCCTAGAGGGATATACTATACAAACCCCTATGTGCATAAAAAGATGTGTGTGTGTGTGTGTGTGTGTGTGTGTGTGTGTGTTATAAAAGGGAGGTAATCATAGAGAAAGGCACTAGTAATGAGGGGAGGGAAGAGGGACCAGGAAAGGCCTCTTCCAGAGCTATCTTGAAAAAAGCCAGAAAGCTAGGAGATGTAGCTGAAGAGGGAGTATTCCAGGCATGGGGAATAACCCTAGAAAAGGAACAGAATAGGAGATGATGAGTTTTATTTGAGGAACAGCAAAATGGTCAGTATTGCTAAATAGTGGAGCATTTGGAGAAGAGTAAAAATGTAAGAAGATTTGAAAGGTCATGAAGAGCTTTGAAAGATAATCAGAATTGTATTTAGCATTTGATGTGGAAATAATAGAGAACCATTAGGGGAACAAAATGATCAGACTTTCTTTTAGGAACTAACCCTGCCCAATATGCCCAAGAGTGTCTTGAAGGCTGAGATTCACAGTTGGAGGGAGGAAACATATTTGAGGCATTTGGTCAACTTCCCATAAGGATGGAAAGTACTGAGATGGGCAAGAAACATGCTTGATTAATGGGTTAATTAGGCTGATTGATTATTCAGCCTTGGAGGAAAGGGGACTTCATATGTAGCTCACTCTGACAAGGCAGTATCAAAAAAGACAGCTTGTTTGAAGAGAAGAGGGGCAGATTTGAGTCTTTGGCTCCTAGGCAGACCTTTTCTAAGAGGCCTTTGAGAACCATTGTGCAACATCGAGGCTTCTGAAGAGAAGAGCCCTGACCTGGCCTGGTTTGTGTTGTCATACTCTCATGTCTACTGAAATGGGCACCTTAAAAGGGGGACTATCACCTGCTGGGAAGTGCATGATTTTGCAGGCTAAGTGGACTGACAGTGGACTGCAGATAGGAGACCTGGCTTCTGATTCTAACTCTGATGTCTTTGGATTACAATTTAAAGATCAAACAGGGTAGAGAGTGTTTCATGTGTTTTGAAAGTGATTACATACACTTGGATTAGAAAATGTATAGTTTTTTTTATATATTTAATCATTTTCCCCCCTCAAAACAGATATCTCTTAACCTACTTTCCTTCCCTAATCTTTCCTGCTCCATTTTAGCAGAGGAATCATTTAGCTTGCCCTAAGAATTTGCATATCACTTAAAATCCCAAGGCCTCAGTTTCCATATCTGCTAAATTATTAAGTCTCAATGCCCTTTTAGGTCCCTTCCAGTTCAAGAGTTCTGATCTTATGATCTAATCAGGTAGAAAATAGCCCAGAGCTGGCTGGGGGCATGGGGGAGGAACACCAAATACCTGAGGCAAATTCAGAGCTCTTCAGGAGACACTTTGTGCTAAGCAACTCTGAGAGGCAGGGCCTACTGTCCTCCCTACTTAGGGCATATGTGCCCAGGAGTCTCTGGAAAAGGGCTGCAGACTGATGGACATTTTAACTTTCCAAGAACTTTTCTGTAAAAATGATATTTACTTTCCTCAGCCTTTAAATAAACTTTGTTCTTTGAACTTTGAGATCTGTGGACTTCCAGAAAGAGTCAGTGACAATACTGTGGCTGGTGTCATATAGAGAATTCCCAGATGTCCTAGGTAGAAGGGGAGGGGAATAAAACCAAGAAATGAGAAGTCCCCTACAATGTACCTAGACTCTTTGTATCATCTCTAACAAAAAGATTGTGTAAGAAAAAAATCACAAAAACGCCTCTCTTTAGTTATATTGTATGCATTGTATGCAATGGGAGAAAAGGAATTATCTTCATTAAAAGTCACTTTGTATTTCTTTAAAGAGATATAAAGAGATATCAAATGAAGACTTACTACAAATGACTCCTACTTCCCCAAGGAAATATAGGAAAGGCAAAAGAAACTCAAAGGAAATACTATTTCTACAAAGAATTTAATTCTCTGATCATATAAAACAGTTATTTTTTTTAAAAGAAAGGATGGCTTTAGGTTGTGATTTAAAGAGTGAACAGGAGAGGGAAGCTTTCATGTGTGTTGAGAAAGATCAAAATAGCTTTGATTAAGAAATGTATAGTTTGGCATAATTAATTATTACTCCCCTCAGGACAGGTGCTTCTTAACACCCTTTCTTCCCCTAACTTTCTTCCCACTTCTAGAAGAATAGCTAGGCTTTCCTAAGATAATGATTCCTAAGGAAAACATTAGTTACTTTAAACAATGACTTGGAATAAGTCACTCAATAAAAATTCCTATTTGGTATATGCTTTCTGCCCAGTAGGAAAACACAATGACTATTAAGAGATATTCGACTGAAGCATAGAAATAAAACTGTCTTTTAAAAAATCAGGAATTGGGGCGGCTAGGTGGCACAGTGAGTAGAGCGTCAGCCCTGGAGTCAGAAGGGACCTGAGTTCGGATCCGACACTTAACGCACACACAAACAAAAACCTAGCCATGTGACCTTGGGCAAGTTACTTAACCCCAATTGCCCTGCAAAAAAAAAAAAATCAGGAATTCATGAAGTCCAGGAGGGGTCCAAGGTCAGAGATTTTTAACCCAATTTCCAGCATCAGAGCAGGAAGGAAGCCTGCAGTTTAACCCTGAATGAGAGAGAGCAGAGCTTTTTGTGATAACTGAGCTTTGGAATCCAAATCAGAATATGTTTGAGGGCAGGACTGAAAAGATATAGATTTTGAAATAATTGGAGTAATTTTCCCAAAGATAGTTTCATTATGCATCATCTAGAGAAGCATGAGGAACATTTTTGTTTCCCAAACTATTATGGACTATTAAGACTATTTAACATGAAATAATGACATACTTAAGTGAAATTTGGGAGAGTCATTGCTAGAGAGAGCTCATTATGGTTAAGAACACGAATGAATGAAGAACAGAGCAATAACATTATGCAGAGAGAATATCAGGAATGCCTGTTGGTATTTCCTAGTAATTATGTTTACGTTTTCTGTGTGTAAAAAATGAGGGGGAAAAGAAGTAAGGGACTACCCAAATTGGGTCCAAATTATTAGACATGAATCCAAAATTATCTTGCTTCTCTAAATGTTCTAATGAGCATGACACTTCACATTGGAAAGACAATGATCTGTCAGTAGTACTTGAAATAATCATTTGTAGCAGAAACTCCCATGTGGACCTTTGTAATGCCCAGATCAGAAGGATTGCTGTGTTTGTATACTTGTTATTTTGACACTTCAGAGACAAGCATATTCAAAGGCACAAAAGCCAAGCATGTGTTCTAGTATCAGAAAGTTAAGGAGTTGATAGGAGGTTCCTTTAAACTTTCCAGTGAAACATATGCCTTTCCGCATGTGAGGAGGCTTTCATAATATTTCCCCAATGAAGATCACACCAAAGATTCACTGGAAATAATGACATCAGAGATTTCTCAAGACTCCCTCCATTCCCCCCACTCTCTCAAATTAGGGAAAGCTGCGTACTTCCTTTACCCATATGGTAGATTTGATTTAATTATTTCCACTCACTTTATTTCATGTCTTAAGGCTGAAATCCCCTTCTCTAAATGTGAAAAGCATTTTCTATTTGTTCAGGGGACAAGATGCTTCTCTTGGACAGGTAACTATATAAGCAAATTTGCTCTATGGCAGTGATATTTGCTTCTCTTGATGAAAGCATCTACTTTCAGAGATTAGCATGTGGTATCTAAATAAGGGGCAGCTAGGTGATTCAGTGGATAGAGTGCCAACCCTGGAGTCAGAAGCACCTGAATGCAATTCTGGCCCCAGACACTTACCAGCTGTGTGACCCTGGGCAAGTCACTTAATTCTGCTTACCTCAGTTTCTCATCTGTGAAATGAGTTGGAGAAGGAAATGGCAAATGACCCCAGTATCTTTGCCAAGAAAAAACAAAATCAGGTCATGGAGAGTCAGACACAACTAAAATGACTTGACAAATCTAGATAAAAGGAATCTGACTTATTAAAAAATGCAATAATCAAATGTTTAATTTACTTTACTCCATAAATGCATATGTCATTTTTAGCAGGAGTGAAGACCATGGAACAGTTGAAAGTTTCCAAGTTTCTCCCCCTAGAACTTGTCAAGTGAATTTTTTTTGTTTGTTTTTTTGCTTTTTGGAGGGCAACTGGGGTTAAGTGACTTGCCCAAGGTCACATATCTAGTTTTTTTTTTGTGATAAGTGTCTGAGGCCAAATTTGAACTCAAGTCCTCCTGACTCCAGGGCCGGTGCTATATTCACTGCACCACTTAGTGGCCCCTTGTTGAGTGAATATTGAATGACACCTAATCACTATGCAGAATTATAGAATGCCGGAGGCCATATTGTCCAACCCATACCTAAACAAGAACCTTGTTTCTACAACATACCTCTAAGTGGTCATCCAGCCTTTGCCTCAATACTTCTAGTAAGGGATAACTCACTCCTTTCTGAAGCAGCCCCTTGTACTGTTTGATGGCTCTAATGATTAGGAAGCTTTTTTCTTATATGAAACCTAAAACTGCTTCTTTGAGACCCCAATTCATCAATTAGTTCTTTTACCTCTGTTTGGGTGAAAAACCTCATCCAAAATTTAATCAAGAACTCAGAGATCTCTTAGGATAAGAACAGGAATTTATTCTCTCCCCCCCACCCAGAAGAAGGTGGTCTTCCACATGACTGGCCATGAGGAAGAGGGGAAATGTGGGGTGAACAGAGTTTTTAAACCCTAATGCAGTCAAGCCCCCCTCCCCCCACCCAACTGTCCCTTCTCCCATTGGCTGAGAGGCAGACTCAAGTCTTGGCTCAAAAATCTTCCCCAATGGCAAGTCACAGGGAAGCCTGCCACTATCTCTCAGTGGCTGGGAAACAGGTTTACAAAGAACAATGATGCTGATTGACAGCAAGGGAAATGGGGAAGAGTCCTGAAGCTTGGGAGGCAGAGGGAGAAAGGTCACCAGGGCAGTAGTAAGAAGGGTGGAGGTCAAAAGACTCCGGAAAAGGCTTGCTACTGATTGACAGCAGTAATGGAGGGGGAAGGGCAATTAACAATGCAAAACTGCCTGAGAAGTTTTCACTTCCCCAGACACCTATTAATCTTAATTTTAAAAATTTATTTTTTTCTATTTTTTTGTTTTTATATCACCTTCATTTTTCATCCTTCCTCTTTCCCTACCCAGAGAGCTATCCCTTTAATTTTTTTTTTTTGGAGGGCAATTGGGGTTAAGTGACTTGCCCAAGGTCATGTGGCTATTTTTTTTTTTGTGTTAAGCGTCTGAGGCCATATTCGAACTCAGGTCCTCCTGACTCCAGGGCTAGTGCTCTATTCACTGTGCCACCTAGCCCCCCCAAGAGCTATCCCTTTAAAGAAAGAATAAAAAAGAAAGAGAAACACAGAAGTCCAGCGAAATTAATCAGCTCATTAATTGTCTGGCAGTATATATAGGGCTCTACATTCATAGGCTCACTCCTCTACAAAGAAGGGGAAGGAGGCTTCATTAAGTCAACAAGTATGTATTGCCTACCCATCATGAATAAGGCACTGGCCTCCATCCCGTGGAGGAGCTTATTAGTTCATCCCCACAGCATTTAAAATTCTCTCACCCTTGTTAGAGATTTTCCCAAGTTAATGTATATAACTTATTCAGAGTCAAGCCTGGTCAATAATTAGATATTATTCAGTTTCCATTTTGTTATCTTTTTTTCATTTATATTACTATAGTAAATAAGATAACATTTGGGTTTTTACTTCTTTTTAAAAATATTTTATTTTTCCTCAATTTCATGTAAAAACAATTTTTAACATTCATTAAAAAAATTGAGTTCTAAGTTCTTTCCTTCTCCGCCCCATTGATGGGGCAAGTAATTTGTCATAGGTTACACAAGCACAATCATGCAAAACATATTCATCCATGTTAGTCATTTTGTGTGAAAGAAAACACAGCCCCCTGCAAAAAAACAAAACAAGAAAGTAAAGGAAAAGCATGCTTCAATCTACATTCAGACCCTGTCAATTCTTTCTTTTAAAATGGATAGCATTTTTCATGAGTCCTTCAGAATTGTTGTGGATCATTGAATTGCCAAGAATAGCTAAATTATGCACAGTTAATCGTCATACAATATTGCTATTACTGTGCATAGAGTTCTGCTGGTTCTGCTCATTTCACTTTGCATCAGTTCATTGTAAATCAGGGGTGGGAAATATGCAGCCTTGAGATCATATGTGACCTTCTAGGTCCTTGGGTGTAGCCTTTTGACCAAGTCCTGGTTTTACAAAACAAATCCTTTTATTAAGGGGATTTGTTCTATGAAGTTTGGATTCAGTCAAAAGGCTGCACTCGAGGACCTAGAAGGCCACATCTGGTCTCAAGGTCCTAGGTTCCCCACTCTTGATTGTAAATCACTCCAGATTTTTCTGAGACCATCTTACTTATCACTTTTGGGGGTGGGTGGGTAGGGCAATTGAGGTTAAGTGACTTGCCCAGGGTCACACAACTAGTAAGTGTCAGATGTCTAAAGTCAGAATTGAACTCAGGTCTTCCTGACTTCAGGGCTGGTGTATGGTCCACTGTGCCACCTAGCTGCCCCTTACTTATCATTTCTTATAGCATAATAGTATCCCATGAAAATCACACACAACTTGTTCAGACATTTCCCAACTGATGGACATCTCCTCAATTTCCAATCCTTTGCTTCCATTAAAAGAACTGCTATAAATATGAAAATCAATAAGCATGTATTGAGTATCTATTATACTATAAGGTACTGGCCCCCTTTCTGAGGATTAGCTTATTAGCTCATCCAGTTGCATTTAAAATGCTTTCACCTTTGTTAGATACATTCCCAAGGTAACTTGGCCTGGTAGCTTGTTGGTGATGACAATAGAGCTAGATGCAAAAACAAACCAACAAACCAAAAACTTCAGTGAATTTTATCATAAGAAACAGAGTTCTTCATGGTGTAGTTAGAAATGTATTATACCATAACTAAAGCACCTAGGTGGCACAGTGAATAGAGTGCTGGCCTTGGAGTCAGGAGCATTTATCTTCCTGAATTCAAATCCAACCTCAGACATTTACTAGCTGTGTGACTCTGGGCAAGTCACTTCACCCTGTTTGCCTCAGTGTCCTCATCTGCAAAATGGACTGGAGAAGGAAATGGCAATATCTCTGCCAAGAAAACCCATAATGGGGTCAGGAAGGGTTGGACACAACTGAAACAATTCAGCAACAACAACAAACCATAACTATACCCTGATTCTAAGCCCATACGGGCTTGCTCTGGGGACTTGAGCCTTCCATCTGAACCATAGTGACAGCCATACTTCAGGGTCCTGTCTCCCACCTGGACTCCAGCCTCCAAAGCACTGGCAGACCAAATGATCTGTGGCTCTGGCTTGCCCTGTATTGCCAGGGCAATGATATTTCCCCATGCCAAGAGGCTGCCTGGAATCTTGCGATTAGGCTGCCTCTCCTTCTTTGCCTCCCTCATGTGCTCAGTCACCCTTTCCTTTGATACCGTATTCTACTGAGCCTGGCCACTAGATTAGTCAAATTTTCAGGGATGGAATATTTTGCAAAGTAGACATTTGATCCACATTTCAAAATCTCTATCACAACTTTTTTCCAGCTCTCCCTGTTGGGTTTCAAATGCCTGAGCTTCTTGGGCTATGCCAGTGGGGGTTCTGCCACATTGCCTAATGAAACATAGACTTTACAGCATGCTGAGTTTGATGAAGATATCCCAGAATTCTCTTTCAACTTTCAGGTAATCCTCCAGCAATAAACTGCATTAATGGCCCTGCTTCCAACGGATCCCCTTCTAATCTACCCATTACCGGGTTACACAAGACTGTTCAGGAGCGCCTGTGACAGGTTGCATTCCAAATTCCAAATGGCACTATCCCAGAAATGCCAGTGTCTCCCCTTCCTTCGTGGAAACAGGGGCAGGCTAAAGAATGAGTATGTTCCTGCTGCCTTCCAAACATAGTTTTGTTTTGTTTTTCCTGTGGGAATTCTTTGACTCTTACATTATAGCTTGTGAGAAGTGAAGACTGTCAGGGAAATGGATACTGTGGAAAGAGCCCTGGGTCTGGAATCAAAAGACCTGAGTTCAAATCCAGCCTCTATCCATTATTTCCTGTGTAACTTTTGGCAAGTCACTTTTCTGTGCTCCAGTTTCTTCTGTAAAAGGAGGGGCTTGTATTAGTTGACCTCTGAGGTTCTTTCTAGCTCTAAGTCTAAAAAACTCTAATAGAGACTGATAACTCATGTTTCTATAGCACTTAAAACAAGCCTGTGAAAGAAACCATATAATTGTTCTAATCTTCACTTTATAGATGATGATGATGAAACAACCTCAGAAATTGTAAATCACTTGCTCAGGGATTCACCACAAAACAGGGTGAGAGCTAGAATTTGAACTCAGGTCCTTTAATGCTAATATCAGACCTTTCCTATTATATCCCACAAAACTGTGCTTTTTTAGTTCACGCCCAGATTCACTAGGCTGCCAGCTGTTTGCATCTGGCTGTTGTTATCATTGCCAATTGACTTCCAGGCCAAGTTAATCTAGGGATGAAAACTCAATGATTCACTCAAGACTGAAAAATTGTACTTGAGAAGAATCAATATGCTACTTGTTAGTATTAAGGTCAAAGACTTAAACTTGGTCAGTTCCCAGTACATATTTGTGCTGATTTTTAAAAGGTCCTTCCACAGGCAGATTGACAAACTATTGGTGGAAACATGAATTAGTCCAAACATTCTGGAAAGCAATTTGGGATTATGATAAGAATGTGGCTAAAATATTTATACCCTTTAACCTAGAGAACCCACTGCTAGGCATATGTCCCAAGAAGGTCAAAGATAGAAGGGTTCAATGTTTGCCTTTATAGAATGTTACTTTTTTTGTTGTAGTAGATGCCCATTGATTGAAAAATAAACAAAGAGTAGTGCAGGAATGTGATGGAATATTACTGAGCTCTAAGAAATTACATATGAAGAATAACAAGGAGGCACGAGAAGATTTATGTAAAGAATATAAAGAATTAAGTAAGCAAAACCAAGAATACAATATTCTCACTGACTACAATAATGTAGATGGAAAGATCAACAAAACTAATCTGTACATCATGTAATTTTAAAAAATGGATATTTGTTGATATCTTTTGTATTTGCATATCCCTTAAAACCAAGAATTAAAAAGAAAAAGAAAAGAAAAGGAGGAAAAAGGAAAACAATCTAGCATACCGATGTATAATTTTTAAATGACATTAAATACCATGTTCTATACTTAGGGATTCCCCACCTCCCTCCACAACTCACCTCTACAAGATCGCCAATGAGGTATCTGTTTTATTTCTCTTATTTGGGGCCAACTTTTTTCTTTACCATTTTGAAATACTCATTTTTTGTAGTTCTTGCTTTTTTTAAGTTTGCATTATTGTTGCCATTGTGTGTATTCTTTCCCTGGTTCTGCTTACTTCACCCTGTATCAGTTCACGTAAATTTTTCCATGCTTCTCTGTATTCATTACATTCATCACTTCATATAACACAGTAATATTTCGTTACATTCATATATTGCAATTTTTTTAGCCATTCCTCAATTGGTGGACATCCACTTTGTTTCCAGGTCTTTGCTATCAAAAAAAAAAAAATGCTACTATAAATATTTTGTTGGCAGCTAAGTAGAACAATGGGTAGAGCACTGGGCCTGGAGTTGGGAAGACCTGAGTTCAAATCCAGCCTCAGACACTGACTGGCTAGGTAACCCTGGACAAGTCACTTAGCCCTATTTGCCTCAGTTTCCTCATCTGTAAAATGAACTGAAGGAGGAAATGTTAAACTACTCCAGTAGCTTTACCAAGAAAACCCTACATAGGGTCATGAAGAATGGAACATGACTGAAAAAAGACTGAACAAAATAAATGCTTTTCTTTTTGTTGATGACTTCCTTGGGGTTTATTCCTAACAGTGAAATCTCTAGGTCAAAGGAATAGAGCTGGGGTGGCTGAACTCAAATTCGGCCTCAGACACTTAACACAAAAACTAGCCATGTGACCTTGGGTAAGTCACTTAACCCCAACTGCTCTGCCTTCCCCCCTCCAAAAAAAAAAAGAAAAAGGAATAGAGCTTTGGGTGGGAGAAGAGGAAAGATGTAATAAGAAATGAAAGTGATGTGAAATAATAGAAGTCATGCACCACTTTCTCTGTTCCTCTGTATTCCTAACATTTGTAAATTTTACAGCATATTAATGTCCCATTACATTCACATATAACAGTTTGTTCAGCCATTCCCTAACCAACAAGGGATCTACTTTATTTCTAGGTCTTTGCTACCACAAAAATTGTTGCTATAAATAATTTGGTGCATATTGGGCCCCACTCCTGGTCAGTGATCTTTTTGGAGTATACATGCCTTTAGATCAAAAGGATAAATATCTGGAAAGGAGAAGGGATATATTGGGAAATATGGAGTTTTAAAAATGCATTTACTATTTAATATTAATTTAATATTGCCAGCAAATTTAATACTTAAGAGGTTTTTTTGCAGTTGTTTTTACTATCCTTTACCTATATTCTCCTGTTATTTGCTCAGCCCCGTTAGCTGTCTCCTCTTTCCTGTCAATTTCCCCTTCCTTTAACAAACTCTAGCAGTTCTCTTGGTTGTTAGTTATTTACATCAACTGTGGAATTCTACCTTGAGCTTCCTGCTGGTATTTCAATATTCTTGATTCCTACTGTATACCTGTTTTCTGTCTTGTTGGGGCCCAAACCCTTGAGTTTTATGTATATCCTGCTTTTCTGATCCCTGCTGGTCCCCTCAGAGGCTTCCTTCCCACAGCCTGGTGTGAAAAAGCTTTTCCTAAGCATTTCTTCATAAAAAATATACAAAAGATGCTAGAAAGTGAAAAGTGTATGTTAATAACAAATGCCATTCTTTGGGGGAAATATCCTTTCCTATTATTGGCCGCTTCTCATATTGGACACCCTGGAGAGATGAGAAAGTATAAAATTATCCCAAAAGCGAAAAAAGAGATAGGTGACATTTGGCAAAATACAACATAAGTCTCCAATTCCTTTTGAACTAATAACCATTAGACATATTTCTCTCCCCATTAGGCATATCAACATTAATCAACATTGAATGCAATTAAATCCCAAAGATTTAATAGGGGAAAAGTCTCTCTCCCACTTAGAAACAATTTGTTGTTTAATATCTGTTATGTTTCAGACTTAAAATGGTCTTATTAGTGAGAATAGCACTAGATTAAATGAAGAAACACCTGCTAAATGGAATACACAAATTCATTTTGAAAATGCATTTTCTTTTTTTTTCTCCAGGGTGGCAATAATGACAAGTGTAAATGTTCTTCTTTGCTAATACTTTATAAACATTTTAATGGATTCATGGTTTCAACTATGTGGGATCTCCATCCATTGATGCAGATAATACTACCTCTAGGCCTTCTTACCATCATTTTGTTGATCTGTGTATTCCTACAAATCTTCTCTGGAGCATCCACTAAATAAATTAGGGCCATTCTTATGGCTGTTTAAATATTTCTTGGGTACCAATGGTACACTTGAATCCTCCATCTTTTGTCTTTCATTCTTTTTTTTTCTTTATTTTTTTTAATTAAACAAATGCTTTATTAACTTCTGGTTTACATCATTCATTTCCACCAGATTATGAGTTACATTTTTCCCCCATTTTTTCCCTATCCACCACCCCAGAATAGCAGTCCCACTAGATATCCCTCATCCAATCTGCTCTCTCCCATATCTTCTCCCATACCCCCTTCGACTTTGCCATTAGGGCAAGGTGAATCTCTGAGCCCCGATGCCTGGACATCTTATGAAACATTTAATTTTAAAACTTCGATTTTCAGATCCATTCCCTTCATCCCTTGTCACCCACTCCCTCTGAGAAGATAAGCAATTCAGTATGTGTTGTACATGTATAGCTATGCAAAACATTACCATAGTAGATATATTGTAAAAGACTGCTTATATTTCCCTCCCACCCGTCTCACCTCCCACCTGGCCCATTCCCTACTTTGATCCTGTCCCTCTTTGATAGTGGGTACTTCCAACCTCCCCTCCCCGCAGAATGCCCTCCCTCCATCATCCCCCCTCTCATCCCCCTTTCCCCTACTCAGGAGAGTGAGTGAGGGTAAGATATTCCATTTAGTATGTATGTGATTCTCTCCTTGAGCCAACTTCAATGAAAATATGCTTTTGCCTTTTTGCCTTCCTGTTCTTCCCCTCCCCTGCAACTACTTCCCCTTGCCTCTTCTACATGAGATAGTTTACCCTACCTGTCTCTCTCCATCTCCTCTTGCCACTTTCCTCTCTCACCTCTTGACTTCACCCCTTAAGAATCATCCCTTCCTTGGGGCGGCTAGGTGGCGCAGCGAGCAGAGAGCCAGCCCTGGAGCCAGAAGGACCTGAGCTCGGATCCGGCCCCAGACACCCAACACACAAACAAAAACCCAGCCACGTGAACCTGGGCAAGTCACCCAACCCCAATTGCCCTCCAAAAAAAAATAATAATCATCCCTTCCCATCAAATTCAACCTGTGCCCTCTATCCATGTATACCTGTGAACATATGCCATGTACCCTTCTTCAATTGTTTTCATAATGAGAAAGGTTTCATCAAACACAGTTATTGTTTTTCCATGTAGGAATGTAAATAGTCCAACTTTGATAAATTCCTTTTGATTTCTTTTCCTTGATTACCTTCTCAAGCATCTTTTGCTTCTTGTGTCTGAATGTCAAATTTTCTATTCAACTCTGGTTTTTTCCTCAAGAATGCTTGAAAGTCCTCTATTCCACTGAATGACCATATTTTCCCCTGAAACAAGATACCCAGTTTTGCTGGGTAGGTGACCCTTGGCTTCAATCCCAGCTCTTTTGCCCTCTGGAATATCATATTCCATGCTCTTCGATCCCTCAGTGTAGAAGCTGCCAGGTCCTGGGCTATTCTGATTATGTTTCCACAATATTGAAATTGTTTCTTCCTGGCTGCTTGTAGTATTTTCTCCTTGATCTGGGAGTTCTGGAACCTGGCTCTAATATTCCTAGGAGTTTTCTTTTTGGGATCTTTTTCAGGACATGATCTGTGGATTCTTTCAACCTCTATTTCCCCCACTGGGTCTAAAACATCAGGGCAATTTTCCTTGAGAATTTCTTTAAGGATGATTTCTAGGTTCTTTCTTTGATCATGGCTTTCAGGTAGTCCAATAATTTTTAAATTATCTCTCCTGTATCTATTTTCCAGGTCAGTGGTTTTTCCCATGAGATATTTCACATTGCCTTCTATTCTTTCATTTGTTTGGATCTCTTTAATAGTATCTTGATTTCTCATAAAGTCACTAGCTTCCATTTGCTCCAGTCTAACTCTGAAGGAATGAATCTCCTCAGTGAGCTTTTGAGATTCATTTTCCATCTGGCAAATTCGACTTTTTAAGGCATTCTTCTCCTCATTCCCTTTCTGAGCCTCTTTTGCCATTTGAGTTAGTCTATTTTTTAAGGTGTTATTTTCCTCAGTCAGGGTGTTGACTGTCATTTCATACTTTTCTTGCATCTTTTTCATTTCTCTTCCCAAATTTTCCCCACTTCTCTTATCTGCTTCTTAAGGTCCTCTATGGCCTATAGCCAGCTTGTATTTTCATTTGGGGCTTTTGGTGCAGGAGTTCTGACCTCACAGTCCTCCTCCATGCTTTGAGCCTCTTTGCCCCTAAAATAGGAGTCCAATGTTGAACTTTTTTGTTTATTTTGTTTCATTTGCCTAGGCATATTGCCACTTAATTACTTGAGTTTTGGCTTGTTGCCACAGTAGGACTCTGCCACCAGACAGGGGAGCTTCCGCCCAAATGTGGGGTCTTCACAACTTCCGCCAGTTGGGTGGCCTCTGTAAAGCCTCCACCCACTCTGGCAAGTTGGATACCCACCCGAAACTTCCCCCCCAGACCACAATCCAGATCCAGGTAGTTTAAAGCAAGAGCGATTAACCCCCAGACTGATTGCTGGATCTCCCTACAGTTTGCAGACCAGGAGCTAGAGCCACTACTGTTGCTGCAAAATGGCTTCTGTAGGGCTGTTTCTTCAGCAGCTTTTTGCCCCCAGGGGAGGAAGCCAAATACTGGTCCCAAAGTCCACAGGGCACTAACCTCTCACTTTGTCCTAGGCATATCTGTGCTGATAATTCTGGAATCGCCACAATTGCTGGTGTTCTGGGGTCCTTCCAGCAGGCTGCTGGCCCAGCCACTCTGGGGCTAAAACCACAGACCTGGGCTTGGCTCTGCGCAATGACCTGTTGGTTCCCAGCGTGCTGTGCTGCCTGCTCTCAGAGCGCTGCGCTGGCCGCTCCCTGCAGGGCTGCTGGGCTGTCCTCAGCAGGAGGTTAGCTTCTCTGTGCTGTTCTGTGGGTGCTGTGGCTCCAGAAGTTGTTCGGAGCTCCCTTTCACATTGTTTGAAATTTGTGTGGGGCAGAGCACATTGGAAGTGCTGCTTCTACTCCGCCATCTTGGCTTCACCCCCCCTAGAGGAGATCTTGTCTTTCATTCTTGCTATATGGCCAGTTTGTTTTCTTTCCCAGTCACTGATGCCTTGTTTTCCAGTTCTCACATCCAAGTCATGCTTGGTAATATTTTATAGCCCATTTTAGTCTCTGATGCCTCATTATAGAAGAAGATGACTCTGGGTTATCAGAGACTATATCTGAGGATCATAAGTTGAGACAAGTTTTATCATGCTGGAAAGAGTTGGAGTATGATCTCCACAATCAGAGTCTGTTTGCCAAGAACTAGCCCAGTTCAGTCCAAGGAGGTTTATCATCATGAATAAGCTGGTCACTTGGTGGTGAATTCTTTGGCCATGACAGCTCATGTAGCAAATTTAAAGAGATGAAAATAGATAAAGCATTTCCTAAGTGCACTGTGCCATGCTCTGGGAACACAAATCCAAGCAAAAAAAGAAAGATGGTCCCTGCCCTCAAGGAGCTTACGTTTTAGTGGAGGAAGATAACATGCTGAAAGAAGGTAAAAGTGGGGTGCGAGGTGGAAATATCCATGTGGGGACAAGGTAGAGAGGTGGCCATGGGCTGGTCTAGGTTTAAAAAGAACACAGCTATCATTGTTGCTTCCTCAACTGGAAGTTAGAGGAGGGATGCAGCAATTGGAGGAAGAGGTTGTGAGGGGGGCGCGAATTTGAGAGAACATGACTAGGGTGGGTGAAAAATACCAAACAGCCCTCAGTTGTATGTGACCCCCTTCCACTTCTGCAGACGCCATGCCAGAGTAATGGAAGGGGACAGACAACAGAGGGTGAGGAGAATCCTTGGTTGCTAATACTCTAAATGTGAGATCCATGTTCAATGACTTTCTCAAAAACTTAACCCCAATTGCTGTACCTTCCCCCCTCCAAAAAGCAAAAATAAATAAATGAATGAATGAAAACAAAAATAAAAACAAATACTTTCTTTAAGGAAAGCATTGGCAGGGGCTAGACATGTCAAACACTAAATAATAACACACACACACAATGGAATTGATTGTATTTTAACAGACAAGAAAAAATCTATTGACACAGGAATCATCCTGGAATCAGTTATCTGTACAGTCAGACCATTAAGTTATTAGAGCAAAGACTAGAATTAGGATAAAGCTGAGGGGGAAATTATAATAATGTGTGTATGTGTGTGTATACATACATGTAAACCATGTCCTGAAGCCCAT
Organism: Gymnobelideus leadbeateri; assembly: GCA_011680675.1. Classification (NCBI taxonomy): domain Eukaryota; kingdom Metazoa; phylum Chordata; class Mammalia; order Diprotodontia; family Petauridae; genus Gymnobelideus; species Gymnobelideus leadbeateri. The sequence goes on along the minus strand of WOXC01011930.1, from coordinate 42,756 downwards.
TGGGGACTTTCCTTATTGGTGGAGATGAATACCCTGCCCTAAGTGAGGGACAGGGCAGAGTTGTCAAGAGATAGCCTCAGTTCTTAACATTCTCCCTTTGGGGATTCTTCAATTAGGAGTCCCCCTTCAAGACTCTGGAAGGGAGGCCACTTTGAGCATCAAATTGACTTCTAGCTTCAGGAGAGAAGATGAAAGAGTTCAACTCCATTTTAGGTTGCTGAAGGAAAAGACTTGGGAAGATATGAGAGGAGTGGGTGCTCTTTATCATGTCCCCTTTTCCCAGCTTTCTACTCTAAAGACTTTGGGGAGTTATCCCCCAAGATCCAGGACACTATAGGTTGAACTGGGTTATCTCATTCCCGATGAGAGAACTTCTTCACTCTGTATTGTCTAGTATATAATTTCCTACATATGCTTTCTTTGGTTTCTGTTTTGCCATGACTTGGATAAAAGGGCTTCTTTGCTATTTTTGATGTATAGTTCATTGTGAAATTGGTATTAGGTGAATATGGAGTCAAGCCTTGGATAAAGAGCTTGGGGTCTTCCTACCCCTCCAAAAGATGAAGTGATAAAAAAATAAACTCAAATTCCATCGTTTACCCTAGATGAACAATATTTAAGGGAGCAGATATATTTCTAGTTTGCAATCCCTTCTTCCTTTGAGGAGAACAGAGTGGCTTCTGGCCCCAACCTCTTGTTTCCCTTCCAGGCAGAAAGGAAAGTCTTCCTTGGAGGAGGGTGTGGGGAGAAGAGGCTAGAGATATCTATTCTGCCTCCCTTAGAACCACAGAAGGACAGTGTTCTCACTACATGGGAGCTTTACTATGCATGCGGGGCCCACTACTCTCCCCTTTATTGCTATATTTGTGCACATATATACACAGACACATACAGGCACACACATACATATCATAATTGATACATTTTAATCTTTTTATCAATTTATTTACTTTTAGTTTTCAACATTCACTTATATAAGATTTTGAGTTCTAAATTTCCCCCACTTTCTTCCTAAGATGGCATGCAGTCTGGTATAGGCTATACATGTACATCCATATTAAACATATTCCCACAGTAGTCATGTTGTGAAAGAAGAATCAAAATGAAAGGGGAAAACCATGAGAAAGAAAAAAAAAGGAAATATTATGCTTAGATCTGCATTTAGATTCCATAGCTCTTTCTCTGTATGCAGATAGCATTTTCCATCATGAGTCTTTTGGACTTGTCTTATAAATAATTGTATTGCTGAGAAGAGCTAAGTCTATCAAAGTCAGTCATCTCACAATGTTGCTATTACTGTATACAATGTTCTTCTGTTTCTTCTCACTTCACTCAGTATCAGTTCATGTAAGTCTTTCCAGATTTTTCTGAAATCTGCCTGCTCATCATTTCTTATGGAACAATAGTATTCCATTACACTGATATACCATAAACTTGATACATTTTAATCTTAACCTAATTAAACACATTGTTGTTAATGAAAATGGGGAATGGTAGAAATAACACTCTTTTTTTTTTTTTTGCTTTTTGGAGAGCAATTGGGGTTAAGTAACTTTCCCAAGGTCACATGGCTAGTTTTTTTTGTGTTACGTGTCTGAGGCTGGATCCAAACCCAGGTCCTCCTGACTCCAGGGTGGGTGCTCTATTCACTGCACCACCTAGCCACCCCAGAAATAACACTCTTAATCAAAGGAAGGGGCCACACGCATCTTCCAGAATGAGAAGACTTCTGGGCCATGGTGGCAGAGACATCATCCAAGGTGGGAGACTGCTGAGATGTTATGGAGAAAGAAGTCTGGAGCAAAGTCAGAAGAAGCCAGAGAGGAATAAAAGAGTAACCTAAAAATAAAAAAAAAATCAAGTTTTTGGGAAAAAAATTGGGGCTTTATTAATATTAAAAAAAAGTCAATCTAGAGAATATCATCTATTTGACCAACAATCACTATCTCAACAAAACTTTTTTTGCAAAAAATAACTGGTTGCTATCCAGTAGTTTGACCAGAATCAACACTATTTTCTATATTGCCAGCTTAAAAAAATTAAGCCTTACAAACCCAGCTGAATAGTTGCTTTTACATCATCTTTGGTTCTTTCTTTGTCTGAGGTTAGATTAGGACTCTGAAGCTAATTCAAGTCGCTAACATGATTTGGCTCTCCCTCAGATTTACTGATACCTTTTAGGCCACTAATTAGGATGAGTAATATCAGTCCTATCTCCCTGGTGAAGGTTAATTGTTTCATCATTTTTGAGCTTTTTTTTTTGGAACCCTTAGCTCATATAATTTATGAAAATAATTTATGCTACTATAAATTTTGAAGATACTTTGTAATTCCCTGGGAAGGTAGGGCCCACCAGAGTAAGAGTGCTTAATTTGGTGCCAATCTTCAGTCCTTTCTTACCTCTTTTTTTTTTTTTTGGTGGGGGTATGGAAGGGAAGTGAATATGTAGTTATTAAATGCTTACTATGTACCAGGAACAATGCTAAGAGCTTTACAAATATTATTTCATTCTATCCTCACAAAAAAACCTGAAGGGTAGGTGCCATTGTTATCCTAACCTGAGAGTTGATAAAACTGAGCTTGACAGAAGCTGGGTAACCCAGTATTCCATCCACTGGGCCACCTAGTTGGAGAGGAAGAAGAGGAGGAAGAGGAGAAGGGGATTCAATTACTTAGGGTAGTAATAGTACCAGAAGAGGTAAAATATTACTGGAAAATTGTCTGAACTGCTATGGGTTCAAGCATGAGAGTACTGTTTTGATTTTTTTTGGATTATATTAAATAAATCCTATCCTGTATTTGATGTACAGTTAGCTTGAGTGATTACATGGGAGCTGAGAGCCTTTTTACTGTTTTTCATAGGGACTTAGATGAAAATTGTATTTTGATATTACCAAGGGAAACCTTCACTGGGAAAATTTGTGAAAAAGATCCCCAGCTTTGAATCCAGCCCATGAAACACCAGAGCCACCATTTTAGACCATATGTCATAATGATATAATCACAGATTTCAGTTACATTCTTTCTACTCTCGATCTATTCTCTATCCCCACCCCTACCCCCACCTATGTAATCTTTAAATCTGGGGCAATTTGACTGCATAAATTTTAGCAACCTCAATACTCACTAATTTGACAAGAAATAAGATGGAACAAATCCCTAGACTGAGGGAAAAGGCATTAATAATCCATTAGTCACTTCCTGAGTATAGAGTTACTCCTGTAAATGCTGTTAATACTGGTGCCCTCCAGATAGAATGTGCCTTAGAGCATGAGCAGACCTAGCCCAGAATATACAAACATGATTGTACAGTAAATTAGCAATGTTCTCTGAAATATCAAAATTTATTACTGTAACTATATCCTGCTGTTTAAAAACAATGAAAAAGAAAGGAAATGATTAAAGAGAATACCCATAATCCAGAAGAGAGGAGAAAAAAAGAGAAAGGGAGGGAGGGAAGGAAGAAGGAAGATGGGGGGTAGGAAAGGGAAAGGGAGAAGAGAGAACTGTCATTGTAAAATAAACATGAAAGATATTCAAACAAGATGGGAATTTTATGGCATTTTCCAGATGGTAACTCAGCTACTAATGTCTTTTCACAGTTGGATAGTAGTGTGTGAATTCTTTAATATTTAATAGAAAACTAATTTTTTTAAATGAAAGAAATCATATGTATTAAATAACATTAAAAACAATTTTTTACTACAAGAGATAATCCTTTGCACTGTATGTGATATAGCCTATAATTAAAGTTTTATAAAGGGAACATAGGCATAAACAGATAAGGAGTAGCACAGCTTGTATTATGCTTTCTCTTTTTAGCCCACTGAGGTCTCATATTTTTTTCCTCTAGATTGAAGTGGTGCTCCCTGGGTGGTGTAGATATTGACAAATTAAATCTTCAAATATTCTGTCATTTAGCATTTTCTTTATGCTGTTCCAGACACAGTTCAGAATTGTTGAGGTATAGTTGTAGTGTAGTGTCAAAAACACTACTTTTGGAGACCCTTCTCTGTACTTACTACCTGTGTGACTGTGGGAAAATACTGTCACTTCTCTGAGTCTCAATCTCCTCATCAGAAAAATGAGGGAAATGACTTTTCTGCTTTGAAGAATTGTTGAGGTAATGACTGTTTCCAGAAAGTCCTCACCCTCACCCCTAAACTTAGATATCACCACATTACCTCTGGCTTCCCACTCTTCATTTTAGAAAATGTTCTCCCAGGAAGCTTGCATCAGGAAAGGGATGTTACATAGAGAAGGAAAAGAGGGGAGAAGAAAAGAAAAGTGACTCAGGATAAGTCAAGTTTCCACATCTGTAAAATGGGGACAATATTATTTCCATTATATGCATGATAATAATATCTGGCATTTATATAGTGATTTAAGGTTTGCAAAGAACTTAGCAAATATTATCTCATTTTGCCCTGACAACCCCAGAAGGAAGGATTTACTATTATCCTAATTTTATTTTATTTTTTTTGGAGGGGAGAAGGCAGGGCAATTGGGGTTAAGTGACTTGCCCAAGGTCACACGGCTAGTAAGTGTTAAGTGAGGCTGGATTTGAACTCAGGTCCTCCTGACTCCAGGGCTGGTGCTCTATTCACTGCATCACCTAGCCATCCCTTATCCCCATTTTATAAATGGGGAAAAGAAGGTTTTTAAAAAGTCAGATGACTTGCCCAAGGTCACAGCTATGTAAATATCTGAGGCAGGATTTGAACTCAGGTCTTCTTGACTCCAAGTCTAGTCTTTTAGTCCACTGAATCACCTCACAATCCATTTTGTAAGAATCAACTGAAATCTTGTGCTTTTTATAAGATTTTGTAAGAATCAACTGAAATCTTGTGCTTTTTATAAGGTAAAAAATAAACTCTATGTAAATACAGGGTATTATTAATTGGGACTTTATCAGGTCATTATGCTATGACATAACAGGTGTGAAATTAAAGTTATTGAAACATAGAACCACAGGGTAGTTCTATGGATAAAATGGACTTGCGAGGCAATCTAAGCTAGCTTTTCCTGCAAACATAAATCTCACCTACGACATGATGTTACACTAGAGTCAGAGGACCTGCGTTTGAATCCCAACTCTGACAATTATTACCTCTGTGACCTTAGGCAAAAACTTAACCTCTCTCCCTCAGTTTCCTTGTCTTTATAACTAAAGGGGGTTGGACTCGAAGGTCTCTGTGATTCCTACCAGCTCTGGCTCTATCAGCTCCAGCCTTTGCTTAAAGTTTCAGTGATGGGGAATGAAGTAGCCTGTTTAATTTTTTGGACAACTGTTAGAAAGTTTTTTCTCTCTCATGTTGAAACATAATTTGCTTCCTTAGAACTCATTGATCTCTTGGTCAAGGAAAACAAATCTAATTTGCCTTCCATATAATAACTACATATTTCAATAGAACTTTAACTTTCCTACGTCTTCTCTTCCCCATGCTAAATACTCAGACACTTAATAGCTATGTGACCCTGGGCAAGTCACTTAATCTCTGTCTTACTCATTTTTTATCTGTAAAATTTCTTATCTGAATTTTTTTGAGGATAAAATAAGATAATATATATACACCACTGTGCAAATCTTAAAGCACTATATTTAAATGGTAGTAGTAGTTGTTATTATCGTTGTTATTATAAATAAACTGGCATTTTTAAGGGTAGCTAGGTGGTGCAGTACATAGAAAATCAGGCCCCAAATCAGAAAGACTCATCTTCCTCAGTTCAGATTTAGCCTGAGATACTTACTAGCCATGTGACTCTGGGCAAGTCACTTGACCCTGTTTTCCTCAGTTTCCTCATCAGTAAAATGAGCTGGAGAATGAAATGACAAACCGCTCCAGCAAAGTCAGACACGACTGAACGACAAGATTTTCATCCCTTCTCCTTGTTGCTCTCCTCTCGATGAGGTTCAGCTTTTTAAGGTCTCTTCTCAAGTGTAGCCCCAGAACTGATGATAGTTCCAAATGTGTTGTGCCCAGGACAGAGAACAACAGAGCTCTCACCTTCTTTGCTCTGAACGTTTCTATTAATGGCATCTAGGATTATGTTACCCTTCTTCAGCTGCCACGTTTCATTGTTGACACATACTGAGCATTCAGCACTAGAACACCATCTTTGTTTTCACTCAAAGTGCTTGCTAACGATAGCTCCCTCATCCCATGATTTATAAATTGAAAGCACTAGACAAATATAGGTGATTATTGTTTTTCCCACTGAACCTGTGATTTCATTGGTGCAGAAAGCAACTGATGTCAACGGTCACTTTCTCTGCCACAGAATGCTTAGCACAATGCCCCTTCATACTCTCAGAGTGTTGTCTGGGGCATTGAGAGGTTAGGTGATTTTTGTTAAGGTCACACAGACCTCTGTCTACTATGCTGTGATTCCTCTTATGACTATTATGATAAGCATAATGTAAAGCATTTATACAGTCCTTGCTCTCCAAGAGTTAACCATATTGTAACCCTTGTTGTTCAGCCTCTGAGCTAATGGTCCATTCATGTCTTAAGGAAAAATGTATTTCCTTTAGAAGATGGTCATTGGAGAGGGGCCAAGATGGCAGAATAGAAGGAAGTAGTGCCTCTCAGCTCTCTATCAACCCCAACCAACACACGACTCCCTCCCCTTACAATGTGCTCTCAGCTAAGGAGGAGGGACCTCAGACTTAATCATCAGAATGAGTGAAAGGCTTTTACTCCTTCCCCTCTGCACTTTCCCCCTCCCAGGAAAAGTGTCGCCCTTGGGACTGATTCTCAGAGAAGGGGTGTAGGGATTCAGTGTCTATCGTAAAGGAAAGACCTCCAACTTACTCTGATCTCCCAAGGAAGGGGGAATCCAGACAAAGGAAAAACCCCTGCAGTAAAGGAGTAGGCCTCAAATCTGTCTAATCCCCGGAGAAATGAGGACCTAGGAACCCACTTTGCTCCTGAGAAAAAGGAAAGAGCCCAGGGGGCCTATCAAAGTCAATCTGAGACTGGTCCCTAAGTCAGGAGCAGAGCATCAGTGCTAAAAATAAGTAAACAAGCAAACCACTATTTTGATTCCAGGGATCCTCAAGAAACAAAATCAGATGACAATAATTCAAAAACACCTACAAACAAAAACACAAAGAAAAACATCTTTGCCACAACATCAATTAGAATTCCTTGAGTAATTTATGTCAGAGTTTTTAAAAGATTTAGAAATTACGTTTTAAATGAAATGATAATAGAGAAAATAATTAGAAAAGAAATTAGAGCTATAGAGAAGACTTAGAGAATGAATTAACATCTTAAAATAAGAAGTATACAACCTTATCCAAGTAACAGACATCCTAAAATCAGAAAAAATAAAATAGAAGTTAACAATTCTAGGACACAACAAGAAATGTTAAAACAAAGTCAAAAGACTGAAAACATATGGAAGAAAATTTAGGTTCTCACATATTAAGAACAACTGACCTGAAAACAAATCAAGGAGAGGTAACTTAAGAATCATTGGACTATTTGAAATTTAGAGGAAAAAAAAGAGCTTGGATATTGTATTTCAAAAAGTCATGAAAAGACATTTCCCAGACATATTAAAACAAGATGGAAAAGTTAAAATAGAAAGAATCCATCAGCCATGTCTTGAAAGAAATTTCAGTATGAACATTTTCATCTGAACTGGTCAAAAGAGGGCAAAAAACAAATACACACACAAATACACATAAACAAATTTGGTATAGAAATATAATCAATTCCACAGTGAGACAGGAGGGAACAGAAAAAGGGGGAAAGGGAGCATAAGAGGGTGCAGTAAGTTCAGAGAGAGCTTAGATAAGCAAAATGATGCTTAAACTTGAAGAAGGGATTAAAAGAAATTTAAAAAGTAACAATCTGTAATAAAGAGCATATGGAACAAAGAGAGGAAAAAGTAAAAGAGATTAGGAAAGAGGGAAATACACAATTATCATAACTGAATGTGAATAGGATGATTCACCCATAAAATGAAAAATTATAGTATAATAGATCAGGAAATAGTATACAGCAAATGCTGTTTGAAACTCACTTGAAACATAATAAGGGTTTGGAGCAAAATCTATTATGCCTCAGCTAAACTCAAAAACATAGGAGTAACTAGTATGATTTCAGACAAAGTAATGGCAAAAATAAACTTAATTAAAAGAGATGAACAGGGAAACTACAATTTGCTGAAAAGTACTACAGGCAATACAATAACATTTAACATGTGTGACATAGATTAAATGTACTTAACATATATGTACTGAACATAAAATAAATACTTAAAAGAAAAGTAAAATGAGTTACAGAAAGAAAAAGACATTGAGACTACAGTCATGGGGAACATCAATATATCCCTCTCATAGCTATACAACTCTAACCCAAAAATAAGCAAAAAAATAAAGGACCTAAACCGAATTTTAGAAAAATTAGAAATGATAGATCTTTGATGATTTTTTTGAATAGGAATAGAAGGAAGTTTACATATTTCTTGCTGTACATGTCATCCGCACAAAAACTGACCCACAAATTATAGAATAAACAGATAATTTTATTAAATATAATGACAACAATGAGAAAACATACCAAAAATTTTAAAATATAGTCAAAATAGTTCATAGAGGAAATTTTATATCACTAAACACTTTCATCAATAGAAGAGAGGTAAAGAGATCAACAAATTGGGCCTGCAACTAAAAATGTTAATTAAATTTTTAAAAATTAAAATAAAAAAATTAAATTAAAAAAATTTAAATTAAAATTTTAAATTAAAAATTAAATTAAAAATTTAAATTTAAATTAAATTAAATTTAAAAAATTAAAATTAAAAAATTAAATTAAAAAATTTAATTTAAAATTTAAAATTAAATTAAAAATTAAAATAAAAAAAAAAAACCCAGATCTGAACTTCCAGTAAAATGGACACACAGATACACAGACACACATTTTCCTGGAAGTTATGTGTATGTGTATGTGTATGGTATGTGTATGTGTATGGTATGTGTATGTGTATGTGCATGTGCATGTATATGTGCATGTGCATGTGTATGTGTGTGCTTGTGTATGTGTGTGCACATGTGTGTATGCATACATGTACACATACACGCATATGCCATACATAATATACCCTCATGTACATGTATGTGTATATACACACCTCTGTGTGTGTGCATATGTGCTTGCCTAATGGAAAACAGTGACTTGGTTTCCAGCTCAGCTATTTACCTTATGTTTATGGTTCCTAAGGAATGTGTTCTGGAAGAGAAAACATTGCCATCCTATCTATCAAAGTACAGAAACCTTTGTTTATGCCTTTCCCAAGGAGTTTCAGGAATTTCCATTATTTCCTGTGGGAACTGAAAAGTCCTTTACAAATAATCTAATTCAGGGTTCCTTTTATATCTTATCTACAATCAATTCTGCATGGATAGGCTTCTATCAAAGAAGGAATTTTTATTTTAAATTATATTCTCTGGAAGCCAATGATAGTCGTCATTGGGCATATACTCCTATTCAGAATAACTATGACTGGAAAGAGATGAATGTTTCATAATTTCCACTCCAAATTCTGAATCATAGGGCTTAAAATATATGATTAGTGTAAGGCTTGCTGAATAATTTACCTCTGCCAATTAAAGTGCAGTGTCTGATTTTGTATAATTTAAGTTACTGCATGTGGTAATCATATCTAGGTGTGATGAAAAGGTACCTGCCCCAATTATACTTGTATCATAGGTATAACCCCTTTACTGCTTGCTGACAGAGATAACTTTGCATGTGATAGATACCAATATGACTTTGAGGAATTTTGGGAATACTGTTAAGATTTGCCTGATTGGAAACAGAACAATAGTGGAACAGATAATCTTGGGCCAGATATGGCTGTAATAGAGGGATATGTGAAAAACAAAAGAGGACTGAAAAACTTAGTATGAATATTTATCATATCACTGTAGATCCTTTCTCAAACAGGGCACATTATAAGTTATCCAAACCTTCTCATCTTGTACAATTCTAGCATATATCCACAGCCCAAAATGCTAGAGCCCTTCCTCTAGGGCTCTTGACATTGTTAGTAACAGTGAAACATGAGGATTGTCCCCTAGTTATCCTTCATTTTCATTCCTTGATGTTTCCAATGTATATAACTGACAATATCTTAAAAGCCAATCCTGATGTGCCATTCCTTTTTGGTAATATGCTGCAGCAAATTTACACCTACCATGTATCTCTCTATTGCCCTTTGAGTGAGATTTCTTCAAAAACTCTGGAGTATGAAGTAGTGTGAGTACGAAGCAGAGAAATAGGAAAGAGAGGGGAGAAAGGAGAGAGAGAGAGAGAAAGAGAGAGAGAGAGAGAGAGAGAGAGAGAGAGAGAGAGAGAGAGAGAGAGAGAGAGAGAGAGAGAGAGATGGAAAGTCAGCTGGAGAGGGAGCAAAGTCAAGTTAAATTTTTTTCAAGATAAGGTACATATTTAAGAAGCAACCAGTTGAAAAGAAGATAATGAAGATGTTGTGGAGTGAATTGTTTCTCACAAAATTTCTTTTTGCTTGACTTACTTTACTTGTGTGCAGTGTAGATTTTTCCTGTTGTGAGAGTTTTCTTGTTGCAAGTATTTTCTTTCAACTTTGGGGGCACAGTGTCATGCCTAGTGTCCTGTATTACTTAGTGCCTCCCTCATACATGCACACTCCAAAACAGAAACCCACAATTCAAGTATCCGGTACTGAATACAATCTAATTCTGTTCAGTTTGTCTTTTATCATGGTTTACAGTTTACAGAAATAGTCTCTGAAGGGGAAAGGAGGAAGAGGGAGGGGTATACGTGACCATACCCTAGTTTTCAATCTCTACTTCACACTTGGTCTTAGGGCATTCTCAATATTTTTAGGCCAAGTGCCAAATTTTCCCAAATCCCGACAATGACGCACTCTTTAATCTCCCTTGAACACTACAATTGCTGTCTCTTTCCACAGTGTAATCACAACTCTTAGGCTCATCACTCAGACCACCTGTCTGGATCTACTAGCTCTGAGTTGAATTACTGATCATCCTAAATATTCCACTCAGATAGTTGTTTCCTAGATAGTGGAAGACAGAGAGAAAATGCTTCAGTACATAATAATTTCCTTTTCCTCCTTCATCACCATAATCTCAAAGGTCTGGCGCAAAGTGCAGCCAATAGATAAAGCATCTAGATCTAGAGACAGGAAAACCTGAGTTCAAATTCAGACTCAGACACTAGCTGTGTGACCATGGACAAGTCACTTAACCTGTCTCTCTCAGTTTCCTTATCTGGAAAATAGGGATAATAATGGTACTTTCCTCATGGGGTTGTGAGGATCAAGTAAAATAAAAACTATAAAGTACTTAGCTAAGAGCCTGGCACATAGTAAATACTACATAAATGTTAGCTATTATCATTAACTATTATTAGATTGCTAGTATTCAGGTTATTCCTCTGTTTTAATTCAATTTATCCCTTTATTCCTTCCCTATTTTTGTTGAGGGCACAACCATTCTTCCAGTCACCCAGGGACTCAACCTAGGAGTCACCCTAAATGCTCATATCTAATCAATTGCCAGGTCACTCTCTCACATCATCTTTTACCTCCCTCCTTTTCTCTCTACTTATACAGGCATCAACACAACTTCTTGTAACAGTCTCCTCCCTGGCCTTCCTGATTCCTGTCACTGTCATCTTTAATCTGTCCTTAAGCCAGCCATCAAACTGATGTTCCTGAAACATAGAGCTAACAATGTCTCTTTCCTACTCAAAAATATTCAATGCCTTCCTAGTGCCTTTGGGATAAAAGACAAAATTTTCAACTTGACCTTTAAAGCTATGCACATGGCAGCTAGTACCAAACTGGTCATCAGGGAAAGTGGGGTACAAAATCTCTTCATAATAGCCTCAAATTGGAAACTAAGGCGTGTCCCTCCCTTGGGGAATGGCTCAACAAGTTATGATACATAAATGTAATGGAATATCATTCTGCCAGAAGCAATGACAGAATTGATAGTTTCGGGGAAAACTGGGAAGATCTCTATGAAATTATGCAGAGTGAACAGAACTAGGAGAACAATTTATACAAGGATGGCAATGTTATAGAGAAAAATAACTTTGAAAGATTTTAGAACTCCGATCAAAGCAATGATAAACTATGGGTTCAGGAGACAGAAGGTAAAACATGCCACTAATCTTCTGCCAGGGTACTAGTGAACTTAAAATACATTTTGGGTTATGAACAATGTGGGACTTTGTTTTACTAAGTTAGGTACATTTATGATGAAGATTTCCTTCTTCTTTTTTGGTGGGGGGGTGGGCATTGTTAAATGAAGGTGCCATGGAAGAAACATATAATTTTTGAAAAAAAATATTTTTAAAAGTAAAGTTCAACTTTTGTCAGTATTTATCTAATATAAACACAGGGAATGTGATATTGTGTTTGCTGGGGGTTGGAGGAGAAAAGTTACCAATGCCATTAAATCTTCTTCACTCATCCCTTATGATAAACTCAGACTATTAAGGAAAAGGAGTCAAATGAGGATTTAGATTTAGAGATTCCAAATGACAACAGGAGAACAAAGTTCCAAAAACAAACTTCAAATACCTAAGAACTTCTCTAGTCTCAGTGTGGCTGGCTAGGGTCTGCATCACAAAAAAGCTAACACTATAAGCTATAAAGTGAGCAGATTCTTCTTTGAGGAAGAGGTCATTTTACAATTAAAGACCAGCAGATGGCAGCAGAGAAGCATAAATTCAGTCGGTATAGATGCCCACAGATAGTAGCACAATGACATCGCTGAGCATCATTGGTAGCTCTGTAATGTTGGAGGTGTCAATTGTCTTGGTCATACACGTTTCATGATCCCATGTGTTACCTACATGTTTGCCACCCTACACATGTTTCTTGGCCTTGTGAGTCCATATAAATGTCTCCTAACACCACTAATGGTGATGGGAGGTGAGAACCTATGAAAAAGTATCTATTGTGTACAGGAGGAATATTTTCTATTACTTATTTTGCTATGCTTAAGTAAGAGTCTTAATTTGAACTATTGTTTCCCCTGTCTAGTTTGATAAGAGAAACACATTAGTGGGGACCATGAGTTATGCTTTTGAGATTCTGATCCACAAAGTACTTTGAACTTGAGAGATCTTTCTGGGGATCCATATGTGTAGGTAGAAGAAAAAGAACATTTTTCACCCAATGATGAACCTATGTCAGAAGTAAATGAGGATAAAAAATAATTCAGTTGGATTAAATTCTCTCTTCTACTTTTTGTATGCCAGTCAACTTTATTCCCTGTACAAATTTACGAGTTAGCTATGTTCTGGAAGACAGACAACCTTTTAAAGTTTCTAATGGTGTCTTTTCAGATACCCTGTACAAACTTTATTTCTCTTTGTGGGCTGAAAGCTGGAAAAGGTTATTTGAAGCCTGCGTAAAAGCCTAAAGGGTTATTTACCATCTAGCTGTCTCCTTTGGTTACTCCCTACCTTCAGGCTGCCTCTCCTGCCATTAGCCTGTCCACCACTGTCAATATCAGTTTGCTGTGACTTTTAACCTCTGCTGTTGATTACAAAAACTCAGCTTCAAGCCACTGCATACAAACCTGCTGCTCAGCACAAAATTAAAAAAAAGAAAGAAAAGTCAGTCTGGAGACAAGGTGAGCACTTCAGAAAACTGGGACTGGATTTATGCAATTTATGGATTTAGGTACATCCCTTTTGATAGGTTGGTGCTAGGCATTCTTGTCCCCACTCCGTGTATCCTTCCCGGAACCATCACTTAGCTCTCCATTCCCAGTTCTGCAGTACTTAGCTCCCCTCTCCGGGGACCAGGAACTTATTAAAATGCTTTCAAGAGACATTCAGATGAAATCTTTACACACATTTTTCCCCTCTCTCCCCCCACCACCTCCACCCCACCATCTAGCTTTTATATACTTTTAGCATCACTCAAGGTCATATCCTGGGCACTTAAAGGTTCATAAACTGCTAGGCCCGAAAGGGATCATCTGACCAGAGATGTTCTCATTTTGCAGATGAAAAAACCTGAGTCCCAGAAATTATTCATTTGAAGTCACACAACAAATTGGGACAGAGTTAGGCATGCAACCCAGGATTGTGACTTCTACTCCAGAGCTCTCTCCATTAATCCACAACACTTATGGTTAAAAATCTCCAACTGATAAGCAGGGTACTAGTCCTTTACTGAAAACCTAGGTAAAGTGCTTCACAAAAGGGAAGTCTGGAATCGTTGATTTAGAGTTGAAAAGGATCTTTAAGGTCATTTAATTCAATCTTCCCATTTACAGATAAAGAAACTGAGGCCCAAAGAAATTAAATGGTTTGCTTAAGGTCACACAGATAGTGTCAGAGGCAAAATATGAACCCATCTACTTTGATTCCCAGTCTAGCACAATTTTCATTGCTCCCTGCTATCGAGAATGTTTGAAGCTCATTTTCTTAAAGCTATGTTTTCCTTTAAAGAGAAAGAGAAAATAGTAAAGGAAATGTTTTATGCTTTGCTAAAGTTACATTTGGTTTGCCTAGCAATTATTGTGGGAATATTTCCTTTTAAATTATAGGTTGGCAATATTTTTTCCACCGAGAATTTAAAAAAAGAAATCAAAGTTGGTTTGCTGGATTAATTTATTTCCTATTATGTTCTGAAGTTTAAGCAATGTCCTTCTTCTGACTAGTGATATTTTAGACCTCTCAGTTGTTTACTGTCTATTTCCCAACATTATGAACATTTGCTAAGTAATTGACTTTTTACCCTATTCTAAAATACTCTAGGCTAGAGCAGATAATGGACACCCAAAATCTCCTCCCCAGATTAATGGCATTTAAGATTAGTTCAACAAAACAAATGCTCTGTGACTTCATTTTTAATCTTGCACTCTCAATTAGTATGTTAATGAAGCATCCTTCTGCACCACACATCAAAGCTTTATGTGACAACATAATTATCAGAATTTTATCTGATATGATGGAAAATTTATAACTCATATCTGTGGTGTGGCAGCTGAGAGCCCACAGGGTGTGAGTCTCCAGCTGCGAAACACATTCAGGCTGAAATTCAGGGATGGAAAAGCCTGGAAACCTTCAAATGCCAATTTGTCAGATTGAACTTAAAAAGAAAACTTTCCATTTTCCCGAAAGTTCATATCTATTTGGAGAGATAATATTAACTAAGATACATTGAGGAATAAAGATAGTATCTTTTTAATAGAATTAATATTTCTCTGATACTTTTAAATTTCTCAGGGATTTAAGGTACATCAGAAATCATCTAGTTCAATCTCATTTTACCAATGAACAAACTGAGGTCTTCACTCAAGTATGTGCTGGCGAATGTTTAACAACCAGGCTCTCTGGGACAGAAATGTATGCACATACTCTTTTAAGTTTAATCTGCATTATTAATACTTTCTTATGTCTAGACTATCAAGAAAACCATAAATCAACCTCTGACTTGTAGCAGTTGTCAATTTCTGAAGTGTAAATGGTTGTACTGAAAATTTAACAATCAGCTCTGCAAGCTGGTTAGAGCTGGCTCTCGCACACCTCTTTCATCTCAGTGAAGTAGAGAGTGATCAAATAGGGAACAACTGGCAAAGCAAGCCTTTGAAGTCCCCAAATCCAATACTCTTTCCGCTACAGCACACATCAAAGTCACAACATAAAATAATACAATGCATATGTAAACACATAAAGCAATGGCATGTGTTTTCAGAATTTATAAAGAGCACATAAAATCATCATGTATATTTACAGAGTATGATTGGAAGAACATTGGAGTTCTCATAAACAAACTCCTTTTAATCTTCAGTCTCTTCCTCTTGTGCTTTCTACCTCATGACCTTAATTGAAATGTGACTTTTTTCATAAGATCAGAGATTTGGAGGCAGAAGGGATCTTAGAGTTCATCAAGGTTCATTTTACAGATGAGGAAATTGAGGCTCCTAGGAAAGGTAAGTGACGTGTTTAAAGTCACAGAGATAATAAGTGTTAAAGCTAGAAATTCGATTCTAGTCCACCTGACTCCAAAGCTAGAATGCTTTGTCATATCTCTTTCTACCCTTCCCAATTCTGACAACTTTCTCTGTACTTCAACTCCAGGTCTAGGAGAAAGAATTAACATATTCTTTTCAACTCACTAACACATGCAAACTCTTCAACATTCATGTGTAACCAGAGGCTCTTGTGAGCCTTTTTACATCTGGAAGCTTAACTGTATGGCTAGAGTAGCAGCACTACACTAACTGCACATGCCCAGTTGATATCTGCATTGTTGGGTTATTATGCTTTTGGGGTACCCTTGCTCCTCACCTTCCCTTGGAGATCAATGTTGTTGTTTAGTCCTTTCAGTTCTTCTGACTTTTTGTGAACCAATTTGGGGTTTTCTTGGCAAAGATACTAGAGTGGTTTGCCATTTCCTTCCCTAGCTTATTTTACAGATGAGGAAACTGAGGAAAAAAGAGTTAAGTGGCTTGCCCTGGGTCATACAGTTAATAAGTATTTGAGGCCAAAATTGAACTCAGGTCCTGCTGTCTCCAGGAGTTACTCGGAGTGTTGCTGGCTGTAATGTGACCCAGTCAGTCTCACAGTTGAAACTTCTACCTTGGATCTTATTATTGCCCCAAACTGTTCAGTTTCTAAGATCCTGATCTCTGAAATTGTTCTTTTCTCCTAAAATTCACCTGTCCTCTTAGATCCCCCAGCTCTTCCTCTGCTGCTCTGTGGAAACTGCTCTTCTTCCTCATCATTTACCCTTTTGCCCTCAACCCTTCAATGATCCTAATACATTCTGTCTTCATTCCCTTCTCTTCACAGTTTTCACCTATTATCAGTCCATGTAATGGTTCTCTCTATTCCATTCTTGACTTTCTCACCCCTTTCCCCTTCTGCTGTTTTTTTGGCAGGCTAAGTTCCAACCCTGGTGGTAGCCCCATTATATCTTCTCTGTTCTTAACTTCATTGCCAAATATTGCTGGAAAACAACCATGAAACTGCATTACCTGGATTCACTACAAATTCATGGTATAAACCTTAGCACAGTACCTGGCACATAGTTGTTATTGTTGTATCAAAATAATTTTATTTATCCATTACTTATTCTCTGGCATACAAAAGTTAAAGATAAATAAACAAAAAAAAAATCAAACAAAAGTTTACAAAACAAAAGTAAGCAAAATGTTTACAAAAGTTAACAAAAATTAAAGCCTTTTTTTCCTTTCTTCTCAGGCCCTATTGCTAACCTCAACCCTATCCCCTCTCAGTAAAAATAAAGTCCCTAGACCTTATTTAGAAGATTGAGTTCATTCTCTAAAAAGATCTTTCATTCTCTTCATCCACATTATAAAACTTTGTTCTTCTTTCTGCTCTCAGTCAATAAACATTTATTAAGTGCCTATTATACTCTGGACCCATGCTAAATGTTGGAGATGGGAAAAGAGGCAAAAGACAATCCCTTTGCTCAAAGAGCTTACACTCTAATGAGGGAGACAACATGCAGAGAAGTATGTACAAACAGGCTGTGTCCATATAGCATAAAGAGAAAATAATTAGAAGTGGGAAGACACTGGAATTAAGTGGTGTTAGAAAAGGCTCCCTGTAGAAGATGGGATTTTAGCTGGACTTGAATTTGGGCTCTGAATTTGGAATTGCCAGGGAAGCAAGTCGGATGAGAATGGGGAGTATTCCTGGCATGGAGGACAAGTCAGAGAAAATACCTGGAATTGAGAGATAGTGTCTTGTTTGTGGAACAGCCAAAGAATGATATGAAGTGTACAAGTTGAGGGGTGGCTGGGTGGCGCAGTGAGTTGAGCGCTGGCCCTGGAGTCAGAAGGACCTGAGTTCGGATCTGACCTCAGACACTTAACGCACACAAACAAAAATCTAGCTATGTGACCTTGGGCAAGTTACTTAACCCCAATTGCCCTCCAAAAAGCAAAAAAAAAAAAAAAAGTACATATTGGATTAGAAAGGCAGGAGGAAGGGCTAGATTATGAAGGGTTTTTGAATGCCAAGCAGCAGATTTTGTAGTGGAACCTGAAGATGATAGAGAGTCATTGGAGGTTAAGTAGGGATTGGAGGTTGATATATGGTTGGACTTAGGTTTTAGGAAAATCACTTTCGGATATCAGGATGGATTAAAAATTGAAATTTAACAATATGTTGCTTTCAGGAAACAATAAAAAAGAGAGATACACACAGAGATAAAGGGTTGGAGCAGAATTTATTATGTTTAAAAAAAAGCAGAGGTAGCAGTCATGATCTCAAACAAAGTTAAAGCTAAAATGGATTTAATAAAAAGAGAAAAACAGTGAAATTACACTATATGTCACCAGTATTATTCAATATTGTTTTAGACCATAAATATCTAGACAATAAAAAATGAGTCATACCCCAACTGATGAATGGTCAAAGGATATGAACAGACAGTTTTTCGATGAAAAAATAAAGACTATATATAATCATATGAGAAAATACTCTAAATCATTATGATTAGAGAAATGTAAATTAAAATAACTTTGAGATATCATCTTATACCTATCAGACTGGCTAAAATGATAGATGCTTTTCAATTGTGGAATGACTAAACAAGCTGTGGTATCTTATTGTGATGGAATACTGCTGTGATATAAAAAATGCTGATCTGATTAATTTAGAAAAACAAGGAAAGACTTGTATCTAGGAAGGAAGATGCTATCCACCTCCTGAAAAAGAACTGACGAAAAGAAATACGCATAGTATAATCTTACATATAGATGTATATATATTTGCATTTAATTGTAGCCTTCTCTAGGTTGGGGGTGGGAGGCAGGGAGAAAAAATAAAATAAAATAAAAAGTGCACAGCAGAGAACAAAGGAAAACCTAGAAGAAACACAGAAAAGCTTGGTTGCTTTGAAAACAATGTGTAAGATTTATTACATGGATTTTTGTTAAATGGAAATTTATTGTTTTATATTGAATCTTCCCTTATGTTTTGCTCTGTACATGAAAATGTTCTATATTTCTGTTTTAATCTTATAGTTAAGTTTAAAATGAATAAAAAATTAAAAGTCACTTTGGAAGAGGAATGGAAGATGGATAGGAGTGAGGAGAGACTGGAGGCAGGTAAACCCACCAGCAGGCTATTGCAGTAATCAAGGCTTGAGGTTATAAGGGCTTATATTAGAGTGGTGGTAGTATCAGAGAAGAGGATGGAGCATATTCAGAAGATGTTTCGAAGTTGAAATCAGCAGGTCTTGGTAACAGCTTGGATAACACACGCTCATGTGTGAGAGAGATTGGGATAACTCCTAGATTGCAAGGCTATGGGACTGGGAAGATGGTGTTGCCCTCTTCAAAGAACAGAGAAAGTGGTTGGGGTGGGAGGAGGTTTGGAGGGAAAGGAAATGAGTTCAGTTTTGGACCTGTTCAGTTTAAGATGTCTACTTGACATCCAGTTTGAGATGTCTGAAAGGCGGCTAGTTGGAGATGTGAGTTTGGAATTCAACAGAAAGTTTGGGACAAGATAGATAAATTTGAGAATCTAGACTAAGGAAAAAGTTATAAGGCAAGTCTTCTTGTAAAAATTACCTCTCCCACCCAGCAGTGTGCTGGTACATGTGACTCCTGGGGCAGGTAGGTGGTAGAGTGAATGGAGCACTGGCTCTGGAATTAGGAGGACCTGCAGTCAGATCCAGTGTCAGACACTTACTAGCTGTGTGACCCTGGGCAAGTCACTTAACCCTGATTGCCTTGAAAAAAAGACAAAAACATCTGACTCCTTGGGGAGGAAAAGCATGAATAATACACTTTCTGAAGTCTAGACAATCAATAGATCAAACCATGATTTGTGGCATTTGACAATTTCTAAGTTATAAATACTTCTTATATCATCTCAATTCTCCTTATATTTTCCAACCTTTTGATTTTGTTCTAGTATTTCTTATTACCACATGGAGTTATTGATTTCTGTTTGGGTTTTCCCATCAGGCTTCTGCCTCATGATTTTCAGTCATTGGTAATGCTATCAAAGCTTCCTAGTCTGTGCCCCTCCTAGTTTCTCTGGAAGGACTCTTCTGGTGTCCATAGCTTTTGGCTGCATTTTTTTTTTGTGAAGTCCTGGGCTAAATGAGCAGTTTGTTGATATTTCTCTATGGATTTTTTGGTCATTGTTCAGTCTGGTGCTCTTTCTATATCATTGCAGGGCTCCTCTATGATCTATATACCTCTTTAGGGTGCTAAGTGGTCCCCAGACAGTGCCACTAAAATTGTTTCTACATACTAGATTGTAAACTCCTTGAGGACGGGCACTCATCTTTGTATCTCTAGCAGATAGCATAGTACCTTGCATATGGGAGATACTTGATGTTCCAAATGTTACCAAGTATTACCCAATAATTATCTTTGAATCAGAAACTTAGGGTTATGCTGATTATTATTTGTGTTGACTTGGGGTAGTCATGCATAATTATTTAGCCTCAGTCTTTTCTTGACTTGAAAAATGGGGATAAAAATAACTGTCCATCATAGATTCATTGTAAAAATCTATATGATGGTATTCATTAGAGTTTTAGAAATGACCATGTGTCTTTGTCATTGCCTAGCTGTGAGAATGGAAAGGGTGTTAGCAACTTGTTTCTTCTCTAAATAACATTTTATTCCCTTTCTCATTGAAGAAAAACTATCCAAATGATCTTTTTAGTATCACCTTAAATGATGCC
Organism: Gymnobelideus leadbeateri; assembly: GCA_011680675.1. NCBI lineage: Eukaryota > Metazoa > Chordata > Mammalia > Diprotodontia > Petauridae > Gymnobelideus > Gymnobelideus leadbeateri. The sequence continues at coordinate 22,038 of WOXC01011930.1, read as the reverse complement.
ATGGTTATCATTATCCTAAGACTCTAAGGAGGCAAAAAAAGATTAATTAATTATACTTTAATGTATCATGTGCTCAGTTCTAGAAAACAGAGGAAAATGTGGAAGTTTATTGTCTTCTTAAGGAATTATCTGAGGTTACTAAGGACTTGGTAATTACCCAAGCAAGAGTAATTCAGAAAATATGATTCAGATATATTCAGAAAATATAATTCAGAAAATATGATAAGACATTAGGAATTAGGTGTAATTCACCACAGCTAAAGACTTGAAATCAAAGAAGGCCCCTCTGGAACATGAGTTATCATGATGCATAGATGCCTTAACCTTTAGAACTGGATGGACCCATGGCCACACCATGACTGGAGCAGATGGGTGAAAAAAACACTGGGATATCCATAGAAGGGGAGGAAGAACAGGGCAACCAGATTGGTTTTGTGGGGGAGACACTGAAGACCTGAGTTCCCATCTGTGCTTTACCCAAATTAACCATTCCTCTAAAATATAGGTTTGCTAGAGGAATCTTCCAAGAATGAGATGACTTTTCAAATTTCCAATAATTGGGCAAGAAAATAGTACCAAATCTAAAAAAAAGAAGAAGAAAAAGAAAATAGTACCAAATCTATTCACTTCTAATAATTATCTGTGTGGAAGCCACTTTCTTGATTTCAGTAAAATGATTGAATTGGAACAAAACTAGAAGGGCCTTAAGTCATTTATTCCTAAATGATACACATTTGACCTTATCACTCTCATTTAAAAAACTGCAATGACTCCCTATTGCCTCTAGGATAAAACTCAAAATCTACTGTTTGGCATTTAAAGCCCTTCACAATCTTACTACACATTGCTGTTGTTGAGGCTTGGTTGTTTCAGTCACTTCTGACTCTTCACAACCCCATTTGAGGTTTTCTTAGCAAAGACACTGGAGCGGTTGCCATTTCCTTCTCCAGCTCAAGGTCATACAACTAGTAAGTGTCTGGAGACTGAATTTGAACTCAGGTCCTCCTGCCTCTAGGGTGGATGCTCTAGCCATTGCACCACCTAGCTATGCCCTTATTACACATTATTCCCCTTCATACTCTCTGTAGTCAAGCCAAACGAGCCAGCTTGCTATTACCCATACAAAATACCACCTTTCATCTCTATATCCTCACACAAGCTGCCCCTTATGTCTTGAATGCACTTGTTCTTCTCCTTCATTTCTTTGAATTATTAGCTGGCTTCAGTGTCGCCTCCTGCATAAATCCTTGCCTGATCATTCTCCAGCTGCTAATGCTTCCCCCTCCAGGTTCTATTTCCTTCATATTCTATTTTGTAATTACTTACATGCATACATGTTGCTTGTCTTATTGTAGATAAGTTCATTGAAGATGGGGACTCTCATTCTTGTCTCTGTATCCCTAGCAGTTAGCATGGTGCTTGGCACATTTTATGGCACTTAATTAATGCTTGTTGATAGATCCATCATATGAACAAACCCCTTCTTTTTATAGGTAAAGAAATTATGAACCCACATGAATCTTATAAAAATAAAAATGTGAAAAGTCTAAGATGTACATATGTTGAAATCTTCAAATTAAAAAGCTTTGCATTTATAAGCACCATGCTACTCAAAATGCTTTTCTAAAATACTAGCTAGCTTTAAAAGTTATCACACAATATAAAGATTTTGTACTATACTTTAACTGCGTTTTTTGGCTGCCAACAAAGTAAAGAAACTTCTTTAGTTATTTAGTGCCTTGTTGATCTGGATGCTACTAATATGTTAGATTCATTTGATAAGACTTTTGATAAGAAAACAGGTAGAATAACCAAAACATAAATACCCATTGAAAAGCTACTCCTACCCATACATGAGAGGCAATGTTTGTATAGGAGATAGAGGAAAGGTCTTAGAGTCTAGCAGACCTGGGTTACATACTAGCTGTGAGGCTATAATGGGCAAATTACTTAACTTCTTAATTCCTTAGGCCAAATATTCTAATTCTGTCACTTAGTACTCATGTGACTTTGTGGTGTGTGTGTGTGTGTGTGTGTGTGTGTGTGTGTGTGTGTGTGTGTGTGTAATGGCAAGCAAAGAAGTAGTTAACACCTTATTTCAGCTATTTAGTTGACACCTTGTTTCAGTTCTTGCCCATGACAAATCTTTGTTGAGAAGCAAAACTTGTGAACCCTAGAACTTGTGAACTCCTGTTGCTGATGCACCAGGAAGGGGAGGAGCTAATAACCATATATAAGGAGAGGCCTAGGCTGGAGAGAGCAGAACTGAGAAGAGAGAAGAACTGAGAACTGAGAAAAACTGAGAACTGAGCAGAACTGAGAAAAGAATTGAGAACTGAGCTGAACTGAGAACAGAGAACTGAGAAGAGAACTCTTGTGGTGACAGAGTCAAGAAGGAGAAAACTTGTGGTATCTCTATGTTTTTCTGATGTTTGTTTGTGATACTTTGTACAGAATCCCTGGAAACTTCCTGGAAGCCCTGAAAGAAGATTTTCTAGTTGTCTGTTTACAGAAGTCCTGGAGGAGGGTTTTGGAGGTCCTGGGACTTTACTGATGATTTGTGCTGATCTCTTGGACCTTGTTTGTGGGTCTGTGTTGAATGTTGTTTTGGCTCTGTTGAGCTTCGTCTTTCCAGAAACAGAAACTATGAAGGACTTGAGGTGGACTGGACACTGTGAGCTTCAATATGGAATGGGAACTGGACAAGGAACTGGACAAGGAGCTGGACAGGGAGCTGAGAGATGCCTGCCTTTAAATCCAGGTGACAGTTGGGTAGATTCAGACAGGAGTTGGGACCATGGAAGAGGAACCATTGAATCTGAGAGCCAGCCTCAAGTCAAGATGAAAAGACCTCTTCTTGCATACCTAATGCAAGACTGAGAAGATTATGATTTACTGTGACCTATGGGTGGAGAACTTTGACCTTTGTACTTTGTGTCCCTTAAGGAGGCTTGCTCCTTAAGGATGATTGAGTTAAGGACTTACTGAATGATCTTTTGTTTAAAACTATGTGGCCACTTTGGTGAAAACTATGTGGCCGCTTTAGTGATAATTTTTCATGCTATAACATTGTGAATGCTGTACTTTGATTTCTATCAATGTTTTGTCTTAGTTTATTACTGAATAAATGGAGAGTTCACTATACTATGTAATCAGAACCTTGAAGCTGTTCACAGCAGCAGTCTTCTGGAAAGCTGCTCATGCTTGGCTTTACACTGTGTTTCAGAGAGACAGAGAATGAGACAAACATAGAGACACAGAGAAAGAGAGAGGTGAGTTTGACTTACTCTCTGCCATCTTTTATTCCTTGTCCTTTCTTTTCCTTTTGTTACCTCACAGATAAGTGTTTGAGCTAAACTGATATGACCATATTCATATATCTGTGGCTTCCATGCTAAGAAATCCCTTTTTAAATGTATGTTGACCATTATATGTCAAGATTGACTAGTGTGCCAACAGTACCAACAATGAAGAGTTCCTTTCCCAGACTTTAGCGTTATACACAGTTGTGTGACCCAGGGAAAAGGGTATGATGGAGTCGATTTATACTAACTCAAGAGAGCTGGTTGTTAAATGTTCAGTGTGAGCATTTATGTCTCAGAAATTAGCCTCATATATTTGATTTTTTTGTTATCCAGACTTAAGAAAGTGATTAAATTTAAATGTGAGTCATATTTTTTTTAGACATTTACCAGCACACTGCTGGTTATGTTCTCTGAATTAATAAGCAGGAATAGCAGATTCCTAAAGACTTAGTATTCTTGCAGCAGACAGTAATAGAGACCTAGTTATCAAATAATTAAACTTTTTCTAGTCATTTAAGGGACAAATCATGAATCCACTGGGGTCTTGTTTCCCTAGAACAGTGGTGGCACTCCTGATTGACATCCATGAGGTGGCAGGTTCAGGCTACACTCACAAACTTGTTTAGAATGTTTTTCCTGGACTCAGCTTTTTGCCTTCTCTGGCTTCCTTCAAGTCCCATCTAAAATCCCTTCTATAGCAAGCTTTTCCCAATGTCTCTAAATTCTAGTGTCTTCTATCTCTTAATTATTTCCTATGTATGTGTCATATAGCTTGCTTGTACTTGTGATTTCCCCTATTAGATTTTAAGCTTCTTGAAGGTAGGGAACATCCTTTTCCTCTTTTGGTATCCCCAGTGCTTAACACATGCCTGGCCTGTAGTAATAGGTGCCTAATAAATGTTTAATGACTGATTGATCTTTTATTTTAATATTAAGAACAGCAGGGCTATTCCTCACTCTCCCCTCCCTGGAGCATGCTGGCTCCAATCAATTGAATGGGAGCTTTAGAGACTGACAATGTGGTGGCCACTTGCTAAAGGAACTTTGTATTTTAGATTAACATGAAGAACTCTGAGTGGTTACAGTCAAGGGGTCTTGGGAATCCTGAAATGCAAGGGCAAAGGACATGAGTCTGCCTTGAAAGAATTCAACCACTCAAGCCTTCTTTCAGTCCAAATTGTTTTTTAAAACACCATTTGGGGTAGGTGAGATTCCTAGTGAGTCTGTGCTATTTGTGACACCAATACAAGTGGGCCAGATTTTAAGAACAGGAGCAATTTAATAAGGGGCAAGAGTAATACTTTTATACAGAAAGATTGTAGGAAGATATGGATGGGATTAAGGAGTGGCAAGTAGCTTGGGGTGGTCTGGGGGTAACAGAGAAAGAACAGAGAAAGAAGAATTGGACTGGGCCAGAGGTAACAGAGAATGGAGGGTTGGGGGCGGGGGAGAAATGAGAGGATAGGCCATAGCCTATATACATATATATATATATATATACCAGGTCTGGGCAATGTGGGAAAGTCAAGGGACTTTTCCTTTTAGGGGTCTAGATCCCATACCTATCAGTTCCACACTCCTACTTCTACCTCCAAACCCGTGACAGTAGCAAGGGATCTGGGTGCTGCATCTATTAAAAAGAGAGAGAATATCAAACTTGAAATCTCTACTGTGACTCTCTAGGTGACATGATGTAATTCCAGTGAGGGGTGAGGAAGGATGACTCCTTCTCCACACCCATATCATGCCAATAATGACCATAAGCCTGTGGTTAAGAAAGCTTTTGCCAGGGCCCAGGGCTACTCGTGCCTCTTTTGTGTTTGTTCTGTCTTGATCTTAGAAAATCAGGCAACAACCTGAAGATGGACACATCCAAGAGATGACCTTGTGAGTTTAGAAAGCTTGGAGATCTTTGAGTGTGGCAGCAATGGACTATGAAAGTCACTGGGCATGAAGTTCAAAGGAGGCTCAGTTTTGTAGTACAGTGAAGGCAGAGAGCTGAAAGGAAATGAAAACCACCTAATCAACCATCCCACAAACTGCTTTATGTTTTGATGAAGTTTAAATATAACCCATTTAGTAGACTCTGTTAATGCAAGCCTGTGAATTAGTTTATGTTTAGTCTTTCTTGTGTATGTAGGAATAAATTACCTTTTCCATTTTTGATTTATATTGTACATTGAGTAGTCTTTTATTTCCTATTTGGGAAAATGAGACACAAACTATACCTAAACTTTAAGCAATTTTTCCTCAGGACACAGGGTGGGGGAATTATTGAGCTGAGAAGTATAAGAAAGAGGAATCTAATTAGATGCAGGTCACTTTGGACTGAATCTGGTCCAAACCACTATTGAGCATAGAATAGACAGTGGTTAAATACTCCTTCTCTGCTGGCCTAGCCCAATGGTGGATAGATAAACTATACCCTTTCCACCATTACAGTGAAATTAATCAGAAGAAATTTAGGGAGAAAGGGCAATCCATGGAGGTAATATAAAGTCCTTACATATAAAATGGGGATAATAATAGGGCTATTTCCTTCATACAATTGTTAGGAAGAAAGGACTTTAGCTTGAATAACTGTAGAAACATAAGTTTTTATTATTATTGTAGGACATCTGGCTGGTCTCTCTGTAGGTATGTCTGTATTTTCAACCCATCTGTTTGTCATTTCCCAAGATTTTCTGAAGCATGAATTTTAACCTCAGAAGTTTTTTGTTTGTTTTGTTTTTTTAGATTCAGCCTAGATTTATTTAACCAGCTAAGAGATCCTAAGGCAGCCTGGGATTTACATTTCAATCACTAATTTCTTTAACAAGCACCCCTTTGTTGTTCAGAATCACCTCTAGCTTCTTCCTTCAGTTAAACTTTTATCTTTTTTTTTTCATCCCTGGCATTCTTCATGGATTTCTGAAGCTGTCTCACTTCTCCCCACACAGTGCTGTAGAGAAACATTTCTGTTTTCCCCTTTAGGTCTTCTTTAAACCATCATTTTGGATTTAAGATGAGAGTTCTCATTTAGTTCAAGTGCTTTGTTTTACAGATGAGGAAACTGAGACCCAGAGAGGTTAAATAACTTGTCCAAAGTCATATATGTAGTACTTTGCAGAGTCAGGATTCAACCTGAGATCCTGTGTAGACATTTAATGATCTTTCCACAGAGCCATGGTAAGACTTCCATGCTGAGAAATCCCCTTTTTAACATATGTTGATCACTATATACCAAGGTAAACTTCAAATTGATACATGATCTAGATATGAAAGGCCAAATTAGGAAGAAATTACCTTTCAAAGCTATGGATAGGAGAGAAGTTCACAAACAAGTAATAGATCATATAAGGCAAAATGGATTGTTAGGATTTTATTAAATTAACAAAGTCTTTGTACAAACAATCTAATGCAGTAAAAATTAGAAGATAATCAAGTAATTAGGGGAAAAATCATTGCAGGAAGTTTCTTTGATAAAGGTCTCTTATCCAAGATAAATAAGGAACTGTTTCAAATATATAAAGCTAAGAGTCATTTGCCAATAGATAAAAAATGGTCACAGGATATGCATAAGTAAATTTTGAAGGCAGAAAATCCAACCTATCATTAATCATATGAAAAACATTCTAAATCACTAGTAACTAGAGATATGCAAATTAAAGCTATTTTGAGGTATCTTTTTCTCACAGCCATTAGAATGGCAAAGTTTACTAAAAAAGAAAATGATAAATGTTGGAACAACTGTGGGAGAATGGCTCATTGATGGAGCTGTTAATGAATTCAAGAATTTGGAAGAAATTTGGAAATGTCCAGAAAGTTATCAAACTACAAAAATCACTTGACCCTGTTATACCACTATTGGGACTATGCCCCAAAGAAATCAAAGAAAGAGGAAAAAGTCCTATATGTACAAAAGTAGTGATAGCAGCTTTTTTTTTTTTTTTGTGGTAGCCTCAATTTGGAAGCTAAGGGAATTTGCTTACATTGGTGACTGGCTAAATAAATTGTGGTACATGAAAGTAATGGAAAATTGTTGTGCCATAACAAATGATGAAATGGATAGTTTCAGAAGAAGCTGAGCAGACTGATTTAGAGTCATGAATACATAGGAACAGGACAATTTAGGTCATGATAACATCATAGAGAAAACCAACTTTGAAGGACCTTGGAACTGTGATCAGGGCAATGGTAAACCAGGAGTCCAAATGAATGAAGATGAAACACTGCACTCACTTCCTTACAAAGGAGTAATGAGCTTAAAATAGAGAAATATATTTTCAGACATGGCTAACATAGGACTTCATTTTGGCAGACACTGAGCTATGAGTTGATGGATTTATTTTTGGGTTTTATTTTTGTGGTAGTGGAAGGCACAGATTAATTTTTTTAAAAGCTTATTAATTGGAAAAACAAATAAATACATAAATAAATAAAAGTGTGTTTACATTACAAATGATCCCCCTGTTTAGTAACACTCCACTTTATGATGGGAATAGTACAGTATTTCTGGAGCAAAACTCTGGACTCACTGTCTCAGAGGCTGATTATATCTCCTCTTCAGGTTGCAGGGCACTCCTAGGGGTCAGGTATACTTTTCTCTAATGCTTTTGGTTGTACCATTTTGGTGTGTTCCTTCCACTGTTAGATTGATGCTCCAGTTTCAATTAGCTTTTATACAGGAATATTTACTGTGAAGACTTAAAACCATTTTTTCTCCAACACCTGTGGACACACTCTCCTCTGTTCTACCTTGATCCCTTAGAAGAGTGAACTCAGACTTACCCCAGCTCCAATTTATTCCAGATTCACTTCCAAATGTTGCATGGCCAATGGGGGTATAGGTCAGCATGTCTTCAATCTCCCTCACCTAAAAAGAGGAAAGAACAGTCATAACAGAGACAGAAGTAGCAGCAGGGTCATGTGCTATCAATATCATGCCAAGAAGGAGAGCCTGAGGTCCCTTCCCCATTTGGAGGCCCACAGCAGTTCAGCCTCCTCCATTGCCAATCTGCAAAGAGTCATGGCCAAGAGAGTTGGCCTGGCTGACCAGGGTTTTTTGAATGAACCCAAGCCCTACCACTGCAGTCAATCAACAGTCAATCTTTTCATCTTGTGGTTAACTGGGCAGAACCAGCTATAGAGCATTTTTCCAAATTGGGAAGTAGGGTACTTCCTCAATTTCCCTATCTCCCATGACTTACTATTACATCCCACCTCAGTCACATACAGGGATGATTGTGCTTTATACTTTATACATTATACTTTTCTGCATGCAGCCTTTTCAGCCTCTGCCATGTGGGAAATTGTACTAGTTCCTTTATTGCTTCTTAAAAGATATATGTATAAACATATACACATACACACATATACATACACACACACACATACACATACACATACACATACACATACACATACACATACACACATGCACACAAACACATCTTTGCCTGAGTAGTGCCACTGCCTAAATAGGCATTGCTTTTAGATGACTGGAAAAAATGAAATAACCAAAAGGGTCCAGTCTCCAATTGCTCCCTATGAGAAGCAAGTCTGGCTAAGCTGGCTCACTAGAGTGTCACTGTCCCCAGGACCAAAGGCATAAAGGGACTACTCAATAAATAGTTAGAGATTTATCTGGAGGTAATGAAAATCCTAAGTATGTGAGTGCAGTTTAAATAGAATCTAGTCCTGTGGTGCCCCACTTCTCCCTGTGAGCCTGATCCTCACTGATGCTCCTGTCACATGCACAGAATGGTGGGATACAGCAGGAGGTTCCCAGTGAGACATCCTGCTTGGCAGCTGCAATGCCACCTGACTGCCCAGTATTTAGCTAGGAGCTGGTGTTAGCTTCTGCTCACATCCAGAGGCCGCAGGAATGGGAGCACTCAAAGAGTCCATCACCAAGAGAGAAATTACCAAAGGGGAGAGCAAGTGCTGCGTGTTCCTGGGGAGAGGTTATAGAGTGGAATTATATATAATGGAAGATATCAGTGCTGGAGGCTTGAGCTGGAATTTGTGATAACAAGATTGCCCCATGAAGTCATATGTACTTATGTCAACCTCCATTTTAACATTCCAATAGGAAAAGGACTTGATCCTCTGAGAGGAGATTGTCTTTACCCAGGTTGTTTTTTTTTTTTTATCCTATTCAATCATGGTAGCTGTTACCTACCAGCCCCCAGGTTATTTTCTCTCCTTTCTCAAGGAGTTTAGTACTTGGTTCTGAGTCTCTCTCCACCCAAAACCTTATTCTTATACTAAAAGACTTGAACCCAAAAGCCTCCCTCCCAAATTCCTCATCTCATCTCCAGTTCCTCAATTTCTCTATCTCCCATGACTTACTATTACACCCCACCTCAGTCACATACAGGGATGATTGTGTTTTAATTTGACATTACCCTTCAGTGCTATCCTTCCACAATCAAGAAATCTGAGATGCCTCTATTAAAAACTGGCCTCCTATCATTTCATCTTTCCATATGCCTCACCCCTCCTAAGCCTATACTTTGTCCCCACCTTATTATGAGTTCCTATACCATGTAGAGAGGCAACATGGTATAATGGATGGAGCTTTGGATTTGGAGGAAAGAAGATTTAGGTTCAAATCCCACCTGACACTTATTAACCATATGACCCTGGTAAGTCATTTAACTTCTTTTAGTCTGTAAAATGAATGAGTTGAATTAAGTGATCTCTAAGGTGCTTTCCAGTTCTAAATCTAGGCTCCTATGAAAAATGCTGTACCACATAAATAAGTTGTTTTGTTACCATTGTTAGTATTATTATACACCTTGTTCTCATCTTTTGTGATGGAGTTCAGATAGAAATTATTCTGGGACAAGTCACTATCTTGTCATTGTTCCTTTATATTTGAGGTTCTGAATACTCCTTTTCAGGTGGATAAAAATTAGCACTTCCTATAATTGTATAAAAACAAAACAGGTGCTCATCAGTTCAGCAATGGCAGAAGAAATTGTAGTTATGTGAACATAATGGGATTTTATTACTCCTTAAGAGGTGATGAATAGGATGGCTTCAGAGAAATGTGTAAAGACTTGTATCAACTGATACAGAGTGAAATGAGCAAAACTGGGAGGACAATTTACATGAAGATCATTCTCACTGAGCCAAGAAGAGTTGTTAAAAAGAAAGGCTAAATTTTTGTTCTCCTGCCTCTCATCTCTTAGACAGGAGAGGCAAGTTTCATGGAGGTCCTAATGGAACAGAACTGGAGAGACTTCTGCATATCTTAGGGTGATTGTCTCTCTTTCTGAAAGAGTACAACAGTACTCCAGCCAAAGATTGTAGCTGATCTAAAGCTAGAGATGGTAAAGACTGTAGCTGCTCACTGAAGAGCAAGCACAAAGAAACCCAATGTTTCAAACTGTCTGGTTGGATATTTTCTCCTGCAAAGACACCAAACCTTGTGAGGAGTAAGTCCTGCTTAGCAGAGGAGTGACTATTCTGCATAGATATTCCTTTGGTGAACTTCATGAGGATTCTGTTATCTTGAGGGGAAACTCCCCACCCCCCCACACAAAAAACCCTTTCAGTGCCAAGAGTTGGGGGGTTACCCTTTGCCACATCTATGACTCTAAAGAGTGCTAAATATTGTATTCTAAATTCTATTCATGTGACCAGTGATGCTGGCCTCCTGGCTGTCCTCCATCTCTTATCTCTGAGTATTTTCATTGACTGTCCTCTATGCCTAGACTGTTCTCCTTTCCTCATCTCAGCATCTTAACTTCCCTGGCTTCCTTCAAGTCTTAGCTAAAACCCCACCTTCTACAAGAAAACTTTACTAATTCTCCTTAATCTTAATGCTTCCATCTGAAACCACCCCCTAATTTATCCTGTATTTATCTTGTTTATACATAGATGTTTATATGTTGTGTCCTCCATTAGTCTGTGGATTCCTTGAGAGCAAGGGCTATCTTTTGCACTGGAGGGTGATGTCAGATTAAAGCATAACCATCCCTTTATGTGATTGAGGCGGAGTGTAGTTGTAAGTCATGGGAGATAGGGAAATGGAGGAACTGGAGATGAGATGGGGAATTTGGGAGGGGGAGGGCATTTGGGTTCAAGTCTTCAAGTATAAGTGCAAGGTTTTGGGTAGAGAAAGACTTAGAACCTTGAGAAAGGAGAGAGAATGACCTAGGGGCTGTTAAGTAACAACCACCATGATTGAATAGGATAAAAAAAATGGGTAAAGGCAACCTCTCAAGGGAACAGGATCCAGTACTTTTCCTGTTGGAATGTTAAAATGGAGGTTGACATAACTATATATGACTTCATGGGGCAACTCTGTTCTCACAAACTGTAGCCACAGAACTTAGCACAGTGTCTCATACATAGAAGGCACTTAATAAAAGCCAGTTGACTTTGACTATGACTATGACTGGCATTTTTAAAGGGATTTATTAGCTGGTTGTTCCATATTAATACATTTTAACTACATCCTAATCTCCTTTGTCTTCCTCAATATAAAACCATCCCATCCCTACCAGCTAAAGGCTATCCATTGTTAACCTATTGCCAGCAGAGACCCACTTGTTTTGGTTATGGTTATTTATGTGACTTAATTTCCTGAAATGAGATCATAGTGGAGACTCACATAATGGGATATGTGATATTTTTCTTGTGTGAGGAATTATACCCATTAAATTGATTCATCTACTATCAATAAATTCTGTAGTTAGATCAACCTAGCATTAGATTTTGTCTATGTTCCTTGAAATCTTGGATCCAACCAGTACAAATAACCATGGAACCATGACCTTGGTCTTTTACTCCTAACTTTCTATGATATCAGTTTGCTTTTACCTTCCTTATCTTGTTAATGTACCCCAAATATTGGTAACTTTTTGGTGCCAAGTTAATATGCTTCCCCACTTTTTTTCTTTTTAGCAACAAGTACAGCACATTCAGTAATCTCAGTCAAAATATTCTTAATAGTATTGTACTTGGCAGCTATACTATCATCATGGTGATATATTTGCTTTCCACAAAGGTAAATAATGACATGGAAACATTCTGAGCGCAGCTGGTACAAAAGTTTTTTTTAAATGTTCATCCTCAAGCAATTTTTTTTCCACAAGAAATTACATAACATGTGATTAGAGACTTGGGAAGGAAATGAGAAAATGTGATTCTTATATTCAGACCTGAAGGCATTGAGCTGTGGTTTGATTCTTCATTTTTCTTAAGACGCTCCAATCCATCTGTTAGGGAGGCTATGAGCAAGTACCCAAAGAAAGAAAAAACTATAGGATGAGAAAGAGTCCCTTACTGCTATGCCTCTATCTGATTTATAAAAGGTATATGTGTCCCAAGCATGGGAGATGGCTTTGAGGTATGCTTCTTACCCCTATTTAGAATCATAGAATTTTAAGGTTGGAATAAACCTTAGAGGTCATCTAATAAACTTAGTTCAATCCAATACAACAAATATTTGTTAAGTGCCTATTATATACAGAACACTGTCAATGAAATTTATCTAACCTTGTTTAATAGATAAGGAAACTGAAGCCCCAATTCCTTCCTAAGTTTTCCATAGGGGTCTTTGCAAGACAGCTTTTGTGAATTTTCTAAGTGTCACTGAGCCTATTAACAATGGATTTTTTGAGTTGTTCCCCCTCCCTAATACACACATAACCTCTTAATATACAAAATTTTAAATTCTTGGTATAGTTCCTCTGTACCTTTACTCCCTTTCCTGCCCCAATTTTGCATCAAACATATGCTCACATTCACCATCATACCAATTATATCTTTAATATATCCTTACTGATTACATAGTAATTTTAGATGAGATGTCTATACTCAAGACCTTTCCCTAGAAATGATAGACAGTGCCAATTAGAATGGTTTGGGGAAGTATATATACCATAGTCATCTTCTTCAAATCTACTTAATGATCCACCAGCCCCATAACCCAACTGTATGACAAATACAACTTGTGGCTCTAGGGCTACTCCCCCCTCTTTCACTGGTAATTCTAAGTTAGGGTCCCCGGAGGATAACTAACTATTCATTTTCATGGCTTCCGTGAGGGAATATTCATTTCTAGTATTGTAGCTAAAGGAACCCCCACTAGAGTGATCCCCATTGACAATTAATCAGCCAGACTCAGTTAGTTTTTCCAAAGGTAAATCAAGAACAGTAAGCTCCATAGACAGAAAATGTCTTTCAAAGGTCAGGATACATTCTCCCACAAATACACACAATATTCATGAGAAGAGTAGGCTTAAATTCAGAGTAAAGTGATAGTGAGCTTATAGAGGATACATATGACGAAAGGGTAAATTCATATTCTTGGTTGCTGGAAGGCATTTCCTTCTATAACCAGTATTCTTCTACAATACAAGGCATCACACTTCTGTCTCTGCAGTATTTCTTTGGCAGCAGTGTCCTCCTGGTCCAGTCTCTACAATGACATGCTCATTCTCCCTTCCTCCTGTCCCCCAAGAGTGATTGGTCCCACTCACAGGTTTCAGTCCAACTCTGGAATTGTAATATCCAGCTCCAGAACCCCTCTGACACTAGACTGGTTCACCACTTGACAGCATCTACTGATATTTTTCCAGCTATGTAGTCTTGATGAATATGGTTAATTTGTTTGATTAACCAACCCTCCTGTTCCTTTCTTTACCCAATTAAAGAGCAGTTCACACCTAATAAAGGAATTACAGAGTATAAACAATTTTAAATATTTTTCATAAAAACCTAATTATGGTTGTTGAGTGATTGATCTCATTCCTTACACTAGGTATAGTATAGTATAATAAGCCACATCCTGGAACTTCACTTTAGCACAGAAGTCCATCATTCATAGGTTTATAGATGTGAAACATAGACCATCTAGTGCAAGCCTCTTGTTTAATGCATGAGGAAAGTGAGGCTCAGGAAAGTTAATGATTTGTTCAAAGTCACACAGGAAATAAATATTAGAGAAAGATTTAAACCCAGGTCTTCTATTACACACCACAGAGAATTGGAATTTCTCTCTTGTTCAAGAGCATAAATGCCATGCATAAGTCTGGGCATATAGTTTGTAAAGCAAACAGTCACCATGGTCTTATTTGTGTAGTTATGTTTAGAGGCAGCTAAGTAGTTGTAATGTTAAGGTAATTTGAGGATCTTCCCTGCCCCTTATTAGGCCCATGTGATCTTCTTTGAGCTTTGGCCCAGCCCACAGCTTAAGTCACATGGAGCCTATGGTGGAAGAAGCTTCCTGAATGGGTGGAGCAGGAAGAGAGAGAGAGGCAGAGCTGGGAGAGAGCTGAGGCAGAGCAGCTAGTATGAGTGAGAGAGGGAGAAGTTTTGCTAGGAGCTTGTTTGTGGGGAGGCCAAATGGAGGGAAGGCTTGGGGATGTCCATGCTCCTTGAATTGGTGATGTGTATAAACTTCTTTGTTACTATGGTGGAATTGGCTTTGTAGTATCTGAATAAATATCTTGGTTTCATCTTTGAGGAAGAAAGTTTGTTATATTTTGTAGTTCAACCCTGGAAATATGTGTGTATATTCATAGCAGCTGCTATGAATACTGCATTGGTGATAATGTAGTGCTGTTGATAGAGTAGCAGACTTGGAATCAGGATAGATTTCAGTTCTAATCCTGCCTTAGATACTTATTACCTGTGTGAGACTAGGCAAACCCTTTAATCTTCCTCAAGGTATTATTGAGAGGATCCAATGAAGCAACATGTAAAAGGCTTTGAAATCCTTAAATGTTATATAAATGCTAGTATTATGGCATACTACTTTGATTTTATCATTGTTCTTCTAATATCATCGACACTTCCCAATGCCCTCCCTACAAAAGGACACTCATAACTAAGAAGTACAATTAAGGAAAGCAAAGTGATGCGCTGACTGTGTATGATAATGCACAACTCATTCTGCAACTCTATTTTATTCAAAATTTTAGACAAAGATAAAAAAATATATATATTTTAACAATCCATTTTAAGATGCTATGCAAAAGTGAAATAGGTTTCTTCTGGAATTGGAAGTTTCATCCTCCCTGGAGGTCTTCAAGCAAAGACTGGACCACCCTTTACCTGGGATGTTTTAAGAAAATTTTTGTTTGGGTTGGACTAGATGGCCTCTAAGGTCCATTCCAACTTTAATATTCTGTGAAACCAAACATCAAGAGCAAGAAAGTTATCAAAGGAGGAGCCTCCCTGCTCTCTCTCCCCCAACAAAGTTATTATCCAAGAGATGTAGGACCAGGAAAGAGTGTGACACTGGTCATCCAGCAAGAGTGAAAGAAAGTAGATGGATAGCTTGAATGAGTGTTGTGTTAATACTCATGAAGTGACAGGTAATCTGGAGAAAACTCTCCCCTTACCCCAGCCTGAGTATACTCCCTGAGGAGGATCTATAGGAAGATATGGGCAAGAATCTCCCAGGATGAGGAAGCATAAATGGTTTGGTATCTGTGCAATGGAGGGAGACCCAAATCGGTCAAATAACAAACCCATTAATATCTTAAAGTATAAGGAGACCAACTTGGAATGAGTCAACATAATGACCCTCAGTTCCACTGAGGAAGTTAATTGGATAATTACCAAATCTTCCCTTTGAAAATACCATTTTCTATAAAACAACATAGAAGCAATACCTACTCTTTAATATACCTGGGGTTTTTAATACACCTGCGATGCCTGTAGACAGTAGTGCCTGCATGGTACCTATATAGGTTTGTGCTACCTTGTTTAAACATTAAAGAATAAATGAGGCTACTTTATCCACTGTTTTCTTACTTAAAATCAAAGTTGTTCATGAATAGGACTAAGTGGGGAGAATTGAACCATGGGACAATAAGGGTATATGTATTTTCAAAGGATCTGTTTATATCCAAAGTTCAACATTAGCTTTTAAAACAATGAAAGTCCTTGAACAGAAACAAGGCAAGTAGTAAAATATTTCATGTTAGTTACAGGGTCTCTCTCCGACTCTCTGTCTCTGTCTCCCCCACTCCACCACCTCTGTTTCTGTCCCTCTCTCCCTCTATTTCTTCTTCTCTTCCTCCCTCCTCCCTCTGCTTCTCTTATCCCTTCCTCTCCCTCTCTCTCCTCCTTCCCTTTTCTTCCTCCTGCCCCCTTTTCCCCTTTTGCCTCCCCCTCCTTTCCTCTCCCTCTCCCCACTACACATGCCTACTGTTTGAAAATTTGGCGCTATAAAGAAATGAGCAGTAAAACCTTGAGTGCAACAGCCAGAGTAGGAGTTCAGGTATAGCACAAAATTGTAGGATCTCAAGGACAGAAGTGGCCTTTAATGGGACAGCCAGACCAGATCCTCAGTCTCAGTAATAATCACACTTCAAACATCTGAACCAATGTACATTTACATCTCCAAAGAAAAAGATTCCAGAATTTCTGACTAACCTGTACCAGTTTTTCAAAATTTTGCCCAAAATATTTTTCTTTATTTGCAACCTAAATGCCTCTGGCTAATTTTAGTCTCATGCTAAGTATTTATTCAGTAGTCATTTAAAAAGGAAGAAAGGGAGGAAGAGAGGGAGGGAGGGAGGGACAAAGGGAGAGAGAGAAAGAGGAAAGAAAGGAAAAGAGGGAGGGAAGAAGGAAGAGAAAAAGGAATGAAGGAAAGAAGGAAGCAAGGAAGGGGGAAGAAGGGAAGGAAGGGACAAAGGGAGGGAAGGAAAGAGGAAAAGAAAGAAATGTGGGAGGGAAGCATAGATGGAGTGAAAGAGAGAAGGAAGGAAGGAAGGAAGGAAGGAAGGAAGGAAGGAAGGAAGGAAGAAAGAAAGGAAGAAAGGAAGGAAGGAAAAAAGGAAGGAAAGAAAGGAGGGGAGAGTAGAGGGAGGGAAAGAACAAAATAAGGAAGAAGGAGGGAAGAAAGGATGGAGGAAGGGAATGTAGGGGGAAGGAGGGAAGAAAGGGAGGGAGGGAAGAAAGGGAAGGAGGGAAGGATGGAGACAAAATCTCCACATCTCTTGACTCCCAAATCAAGTGCCTTTACATCACATTATGTCTTTCCTAGGAGATTATCACTCTGTTCAATATCAGCTATTCATATCTAATATGACTTAGTTGATCAGATTACTTAAAATAGTCATAAGAGAATAAGACATAGGTCAGGTATATTGTGTTAAAGGGAATAAGAATAGAGAAAATTCTGGGACATAAGGTATAGTCAAGGGAAGGTAGGTACAGATGGCATAGCACCATGGCAGGTTCTGTATATGCAACATGAGAACTATGGAGAGGAAGAAGTGAGGAATACTAAGATGCAATCAATTTTCTCGCCCATTTTATTGATTTTATCTTCCTGGTCAGTTGTAGTGGTAATACAATGTGAGACAGTGTAGTGTAGAGGTAAAATACACTGTCTCTAGAATGAGAGGACCTGAATTCAAGTCCTTTGGGTTACAGAGATCACTTATTTTAAAAATCAACAACAACCACCACCAAACTAAGCTCAGCTCTTTCTGCTGCTTGTTGGCTACTCTTCCTTCCTTTGCTCTCCTTTGCTCTTCCACCCACAGCTCAGGCATCATGAACTTAGAGTGTGAGAGGTGAAGGACTTCCATCTTCTACTCTCCCTCATTTAGCCTGCCTCCAAGAAATGGGCCTACAGGTGTTTGTTTCTGTTCAGTGTTGTTTGTCCTTCTCAGTTCTAGGTGCAAGAAGAGCCAGGATTGCAAGCGGGAGGGCATAATCAGCTAGCCTAGCATGGAAGCTGGGAGAAACTAGGGTGCTTGGGGCTCAAAGGTGAGGGAGTTTTGAACTTGGAACCCGGACTGTGCTGTATAGAAACCAAGCTAAACTATGAACTTACTCCCCTTCCTTTCCCCAGACACTGAAGTATTACAGAGTTTGGGTGTATGTGTGGTGGGGGTAGGGGGGGTGGGGGCGATGAATTATGCCTCTCATGTGTTGTCCAAAGCATTGGACTAAGTCCCTGGAATATAAGGAAATATATGAACCAGACCCTCCTCTCCAGGAACTTACATTGTACAGGGGAGTACACATGCACACAGATTGATAAATACCAGGTACATACAAAATCAATACAAAGTAATTTGAGGATGAAGAGAACATTAACCACTGGAGGAAGAGTGTGTGTTAAAGGAAAAGTCTGATGAAGGATGTGGCAGCTGAGCTGTCTTTTTTTAAATTTGAATTTATTTTTTTAAACAAATGCTTTATTAACTTCTGTTTTACATTATTCATTTCCGCCAGATTTTGAGTTACAATCATTTTCCCCCCGTTATTCCCCTACCCAACCTCCCAGAATAGCAGTCCCACAAGATATCGCTTCCTCCAATCTGCTCTCTCCCATACCTTCTCCCATACCCCTTCGACTTTTCCATTAGAGGAAGGTGAATCTTTGTGTCCCAATGCCTGCACATCTTATCTCCCAATTACAAGCAAAAGAGTATTAATAATAGTATTTATATATATTTGAAACATTTAATGTTAAGACCTCAAATTTCAGATCCATTTCCTTCCTCCCTTGTCACCCATTCCCTCTTGGGAGATAAGTAATTCAGTATATGTTGTACATGTCTAGCTATGCAAAACATTATCATAGTAGATATATTGTACAAGGCTGCTTATAATTCCCTCCCACTCATCCCACCCTCCACCTGGTCCATTCCCTACATGATCCTGTCCCTCTTCTATAGTGGGTACTTCCAACCTCCCCTCCCCCCAAGGATGCCCTCCCATCCATCATCCCTCCTCTCATCCCCCTTCCCCCTATTCTGCTGCAGGTTGAGATATCCCATTTAGTATGTATGTCATTCTCTCCCTGAACCAAATTCAGTGAGAATGTGGTTTTGCCTTTTTTGCCTTCCTAATCTCCCCCTCCCTTGCAACCACTTCCCCTTGCTTCTTCTACATGAGATAGTTTACCCTACCCTGTCTCTCCCCATCTCCTCTTGCCACTTTCCTCTCTCACCTCATAATTTCATCCCTTGAGTATTCTCCCTTCCCAACAAATTCAACCTATGCTCTCTATCCATATATAACTGTAACCATATACACACACATTCACATATGTATTCATATGACCACACCCCCTTCTTCCATTATTTTCATAGTGAGAAAGATATCATCAGTCACAGTTATTGCTTTTCCATATAGGAATGTAAATAGTTCAACTTTGATAAGTTCCTTTTGATTTCTTTTCCCTGATTACCTTCTCAGGCATCTCTTGCTTCTTGTGTCTGGATGTCAAATTTTCTATTCAATTCTGGTTTTTTCCTCAAGAATGCTTGAAAGTCCTCTATTCCACTGAATGACCATATTTTCCCCTGAAACAAAATACTCAGTTTTGCTGGGTAGGTGACCCTTGGGTTCATTCCCAGTTCTTTTGCCCTCTGGAATATCATATTCCATGCCCTTCGATCCCTCAGTGTAGAAGCTGCCAGGTCCTGGGCTATTCTGATTGTGTTTCCACAATATTGAAATTGTTTCTTCCTGGCTGCTTGTAGTATTTTCTCCTTGATCTGGGGATTCTGGAACCTGGCTATAATATTCCTGGGAGTTTTCTTTTTGGGATCTTTTTCAGGAGGTGATCGGTGGATTCTTTCAACCTCTATTTTGCCCTCTGGATCTAAAACATCAGGGCAATTTTCCTTGAGAATTTCTTGAAGGGTGATTTCTAGGTTCTTTCTTTGATCATGGCTTTCAGGTAGTCCAATAATTTTTAAATTGTCTCTCCTGGATCTATTTTCCAGGTCAGTGGTTTTTCCCATGAGATATTTCACATTGCCTTCTAATCTTTCATTTGTTTGGATCTGCTTAACAGCATCTTGATTTCTCATAAAGTCATTAGCTTCCATTTGCTCCAGTCTAACTCTGAAGGAATGAATCTCCTCAGTGAACTTTTGAGATTCTTTTTCCATCTGGCAAATTCGACTTTTTAAGGCATTCTTCTCCTCATTGCCCTTTTGGGCCTCCTTTGCCATTTGAGTTAGTCTATTTTTTTAGGTGTTGTTTTCCTCAGTCAGGCTGTTGACCCTCATTTCATACTTTTCCTGCATCCTTCTCATTTCTCTTTCCAATTTTTCCTCCACTTCTCTTATTTGATTTTTAAAGTCCTTCTTAAGGTCCTCTATGGCCTGCAACCCACTCATGTTTTCCCCTGGGGCTTTTGGAGCAGGACTTCTGACCTCACAGTCCTTTTCCCGCTCTATGCCCCCAAAATAGGAGTCTAGGGTTGCATTTTTCTGTTTCCTTTGCCTTGGCATGTTGCCACTTAATTGCTTGACTTTTGGGCTTGTTGCCACACTATGGCTTTAAGGCCAGATAGAGGAATTTTCGTCCCAAACGTGTGGGGGGCAACTTCCGTTTCTGGCAAGCTGTAAACCCACCCACGACTTCCACCCTAGATCACAATCCAGATCCAGGGAGGTTAAAGCAAGAGCGATTATCCCCCAAGACTGATCACTGGATCTCCCTACAATTTGCAGGCCAGGAGCTGGAGCCGCCTCTGAAAACTACAAAATGGCATGTCTCCTCAGTGGCTTCTAGCCCCCAGGGTAGGGAGCCGACGCATTCCCCAAATACAGGTCCCAAAGTCCATAGGACACTAACCTCTTACTTTGTCCTAGGCATGTCTATGTTGATAATTCTGGAATAGCCACAGCTGCTGGTGTTCTGGGGTCTCTCCAGCCCGCTGCGGGCCCTGCCACCCTGGGGCTAAAACCTCGGCTCACGTGGACCTGGGCTCAGCTTGGCTTGACTCCTCGCGCTCTGGGCGCTGCCGGCTCCCAGACCACTGCGCTGGTCCTTCCTGCAGGGCTGCTGGGCTGTCCTCAGTGGGAGGTTAGCTTCTCTGTGTTGTTCTGTGGGTGCTGGGGCTCCAGAAGTTGTTCAGAGTCCCCTTTTACATAGTTTGGGGGGAATCTGGGGGCAGAGTGGCTTGGATGAGCTGTTTCTACTCCGCCATCTTGGCTCCGCCTGAATTTATTTTTAACATTCACTTTTTGAAAAATGTTGCATTCCAAATTCCCTCCCTCCCTCCCATCCCTTATCCTTGGTGAAGGCAAGCAATATGATATCAATTATACATGTGAAGTCATGAAAAATATATTTCCATATTAGCCATGTAGCAAAAAAAGACAAAAATGAAAAAAAATAAAAGAAAGTGAAAAAATGTTTTAATCTGCCCTCAGAATTCATCAATTCTCTCTGGATGTGGATTGTATTTATTTTTAATCATGGGTCCTTTGGAATGATCATGGACCATTGTATTGATGAGAGTAGTCAGCTCTTTCACACTTGATCATTGTTACAATACCACTGTTACTACGTACAACAATCTCTTGGTTCTGTTCATTTCACTTTGCAACAGTTCATATAAGTCTTCCAAGGTTGAGCTGAGCCTTGAATGAAGGAGCTAGGGATTTTAAGAGGGCAGATTAAAACATTTTTTCACTTTCTTTTATTTTTTTTCATTTTTGAATTTATTTTCCCCTAGAATCTTTGACAGTGCAGATGAGATGGCATCTGACAAAGTTTATGATAAAGGCAGTGGTGAACAAAATTCCTTGCAGTATAATGAAAGCAAGTAGGTTAGAAAATGTCGATCCACTTGAACTGGTTCCACAAAGAACCATGTAAGTATTCTCAAGGTTCTTCTTGGTGTCTGTGTCATTTTCTTCAGTAAAATGGCCAATTTTGGCCTTAAAAGAAAATTATCTTTATAGAATGACCTTGATCCCCACCCACTGTGTAAAAAAAATTTATAATGAGATTTTGCTAT
>WOXC01011929.1:0-92811 GCA_011680675.1 Gymnobelideus leadbeateri | reverse complement strand
TCTCCAATTCAGTTAGGAGTGACCCAGGAGCTCAGGATGCCAAAGCTGATGAGAAGCTTCTCCATCTGGCAACCATTCTGGTTATCTCCTTGTGTTGCTGACTCTGCCTTCCCCTCTGATTTCCTCCCCCAGGCAGCCTTTTAACTTTCCAACATTCACTTGGATGAAAGAAAATTCGCCCATAATAAAGACTGATTGCTCTCAATTAATTATTAGTGGCTTGTCTGGCTTTGGTAAAGGCCTCCAAGTCACATCAGTGGACTGGGATGGCTGGGTACCAGAAGGGATCAGAGAGATCAGAGGAGCTCCCCTTTCTCTTGTAGTTCTACAGCCTTCATGGAAGTTCCATATTGGCATGGCTGCTGCTCCCTCTCTTTCCAAAAATCACAGAACTGAAAGGGACAGCAATCTAGCCCACCCCTGCCCCAGAGGAGGATAATATGCCTGATAAATGGCCACCTAGCCCCTATTCGGGGAGAAGTGTCACTGGCTCATTAAATGAACCCTGTGTGTGATGGAGCAGTTCTGAGGAAGCTGTTTTTCAATACAAGATTGTATTGTCACTTGTATGTTAGGATCTAGAAGACAACATGTGTATGTTCAACTGGTAAAAGTATGTAGTATAAGACACACCAAAGAAAGCAAAACTACAATAAACACAACACTTTATCTACTGATAGGCAGGTTATTAGGTGACGAACGAGCACTCCAATGATGTATGTAGTAAACAAATGAGCGCACACTTGGACAGCAGGCGGTGAAGGCCTGCAGGCCCCAGTCAGTGGCCTGCCCCCAGGGCCAATCTGGGACACACTCCTGCTTTCCCCACACTTGAGCCCTGAGCAGCCAGTGTTGGCCTGTGGGCAGTGTGGCGTTAGGGAGACTGATTGGCCTCCCATTTCAGAGGGAGACATGTGACCTCTGTCTGGGCAGAAGGCACCTTGCCACGAACACCAGTAGAAAAGATACTGCGACTTCTAGGAGGCAGGGTGCTGGTTCCTTCTCAGATGTGGCTGTTGTTCATGGTGTTTGCTCTATTGGACTAATAAAGCTGGATTGCATGTGTGGGGAGGTTTAAGTGTTTAGTAATTGAGGAAAGAGTATAAATAGTGTCTCTGCCTTAAAGGTAAATTGATTATAAGCATGAATAATCATGTGAACTACCCTGCTTGAAGACCTCCAGTGTGCAGGAACTCCCCAGTGCCTGGGACAGCCCTTTCCACTCCCACTGAGGCCAAATTCCCCCTGCAATTTCCAGCCACCCTGCCTGCTTCTGACCCTCTGGGGTCCTCTCCCATATGCCACCCTCCAATAAGGGCTGCCCACCCTCGACTTTAAAAGGGTGAGCAGGTCCCACTGCTTGCCCAAGTCTTCCCTTCTCCAGGCTCTCTGTCCCCATCTTCCCAAGACAGGGCTAGAGACCTTTCCCCACCCTGTTTAGCTCCTCTGTGGAACCTGGCCAGCTCATCAATCCCCCTCCCTTCTTTGTCCCTCTTCTGTGTCCCTATGGATCTTTACTGTTCCCCTTCCTCTCCCTCACCCCTACCCTGTTCTGAGTGTGCCTGTTTGTGGGCCTGTGTGTGTGTGTGTGTGTGTGTGTGTGTGTGTGTGTGTGTGTTGCCCTGGGGGAGGCAGGTAAGAGCCTAGCAGTCTCTATCCCAGGTTCTGGGGAATAACCAGAGAGGTGCAGCTGGGCATGCTGGGCCAGAGGAGAGGCCTCTCCAGAGGACCACAGCTGGAGTGCCCCTCTCCATCTTCCAGGTGCCTGTGTGGGCTCAAAGGCAACTCCTTGAGGGCAGGGACTGCTTGGGTCCCCAGTGCTTAGCACAGTGCCTGGCACAGAGAAGACGCCTCCTCCCTGCCTGTTGTTCTGAAATGAAGGTGACAATCAATTAACTTCACAAACTTTTTTTTATTCTTTTTTGATCTGCTATCACTTTAACAATATATATGCTTCTGCTGTGGAATCTCATAACTAGTTTAAATATATAGCGATAAATATATATATTTTTTTCCACTTGTAAACTTCAGAAGAGAGACTGAGGAGAGTGCCAGGAGAAGCCAGACTCCTTTAATACCTGCAAAAAGACCAGAGCGAAAATCCAGTTAAGCAAGTGGTGGTCATCAGAATGACCAACTCTAGAACCATAGAACCACAAAGAAAACAACACGGACACAAGATACAACAGACACCACGTGACCATCTGGACATGGCAATAAACACAATGACAAATGGGAGAAGGAATATTTTGTCTTTGTTCTTTTTTATCTAGCACTAACTGAAGCAGGACAGAGAAGAATGCTGGCCTGACTCTAGGGACACCTGAGGCAGGAAGGGGGCAGGGCAGGAAGGACATTCCACCTTCTGTGGAAGACAATTTCTCAAGTTCCAAAAAGTCAGCATTAGGAGAGACTTCAGGAGGAAATCTCCAGCAAGATGGCCCCCTGGAGTCCTCTTAGGGTGGAAGGCCTTTGTTTCTGACCTACATTTTTACCTGCATCTGGGCTCAAAGTAAAGGCATTTGGGAGAAGAGGGTGGGCAAGCTGCAGGGGCTCATGGCAGTGCAGTCAGGACTGCCTACCCAGCTCCTTCTCCAGGCAGGGAAGCTCAGCCAGGAAGAGAGACAGACACACAGACACACAGACACACACACAGACACAAAGAGAGACACACAGCCACGTGAGGTTCAGGCCCTTACTTAGCATGGGGAAATGGGAAGGTGCTGACCACTTCTCCACCCTCGTTGGTAATGGCCTCGTAAATCCACTTCCGGTTGCGGCGGCAGGTGGGCCCACACTTGGTGGACTTGCACTTGGGGCATGGGTAGAAGCAGCCCAGGCACTCTCTCTCCAGGCAATCGCAGAGGTCTTCTCCATTCAGATTCAGCCTGCCTTTCTGGTCGTACTTCCTCATGCCTTTCTTGCCACGTGGGAGCTTCACAGGTAGTTGAGCTGCCTGGGGGCCAGCTTGGTCATAGGGCCCAGCCTGGTCATAGTGGCCAGCCTGGCTGTAAGGGACAGCTTGACTGTGGGGGCCAGCTTTGCCATGGGGGCCGGCTTTGCCTTGGGAGCTGGCTTGGCCCTGGGGGCCTGCTTGGCCCTGGGGGCCTGCTTTGACTTGGGGGCTGGCTTGGCCCTGGGGGCCTGCTTTGACTTGGGGGCCTGCTTTGCCCTGGGGGCCTGCTTGGTCATGGGAGCCGGCTTGGCCCTGGGGGCCGGCTTTGCCCTGGGGACCGGCTTGGCCCTGGGGGCCTGCTTTGCCCTGGGGGCCTGCTTTGACTTGGGGGCCGGCTTGGCCCTGGGGGCCTGCTTTGACTTGGGGGCCTGCTTTGCCCTGGGGGCTGGCTTGGTCATGGGGACCGGCTTGGCCCTGGGGGCCTGCTTTGCCCTGGGGGCCGGCTTGGTCATGGGAGCTGGCTTGGCCCTGGGGGCTGGCTTTGCCCTGGGGGCCGGCTTGGCCATCGGGGCCGGCTTGGCCCTGGGGGCCGGCTTGGCCATTGGGGCCAGCTTGGCCGTCAGAGGCAGCTTGGCCACAGGGGCTGGGTTGGCCAGAGGGGCGGCCTTGGCCACGGGGGCGGCCTCGGCCGCGGCCACGGCCGCGACCACGGGGGCGGCCGCGGCCACGTGGGCGGCCGCGGCCACGGGTGCTGATCTCTTCCTGGGGACCAGTCTGGCCATGAAGGCCAATCTGGTCAGAGGAGCTGGTCTGGCTTGCATTGGCAATCTGGCCTCCGGAGCTCATAATTAGGAGGGATTCTGTCAGGACGTGGATACGGGGGCGGCCGCGGGAGATGATCTGGCCAGTGGGGCCAGTCTGGACACTGGAGGTCATCTGGATGCTGGAGCCAGGCTGGACGCTGGAGGCCATCTGATCACTGGGGCTGGTCTGGATGGGGGAGGCAATCTGGATACCAAGGAGTCCCCCTGTAGCACCGCAGTTGCCTTCTACCTCCCCAGCAGGTGGGTTCTTCTGGGCTCCTGCCTTCTTGGCCTCAGCACTCATCTGAGGCTCCTTTTTGACCTCCTGCTTCTTCATGGGGCCAGCTGATTTCCTCACAGCCTCGTCTGCCTTTTTCTTAGACTCTTTAGAACGGGTAATCATTTTCGGTCACTGGAAGGCAGCTGCTCCTGCTGCCTCGAACGCTCTTGGAAGGAGCTGGGAAGGACAGTAGGCACACAGGGTCACTAGAAGCCAGCGTAGGTAGACTGGTGCGGAGGGACATTGGATTCAGGGACCAAGAAAGCGCACGGGCCCAGGCCACTGGCCAGGCATGGAGCCTCGGCCAGGCCTCCAGAAACGGGGGGCTTCTTGAGCAACTCCCCAAAGGAGGGAGAGGGAGGAGGGTGGAAACCAGACTGAGGAGGTCACCTGAAAGGAGGAGCCACGCCTGCCTCAGGCCACATCTCTCTCTCCTTTGCTTATTCTTTCCCTCCTCCCCAATTCTCACACCCCCCCCCCCATGCAGCTCTGTATCAAAGCAGATGACACTAAGGCCTGAATCGGGTCCCCTGTCCTCTGCACAAATCTGTTCTTGCTTTCAGTCTGTCTACCCACCCCCCTGGTTGCCCTGGCTCCCCACTTTGGCCACCCATTCTCTCAGCCCTGGGCAGAAAGGCCAACCTACTGCTCCTTCCTCCTCCCTCTCCTCCTCCTCCTCTTCCTCTGCCTTCACCTTACTCCTAGGCCATCACCTGGCCCATTGCCACTGGTCTTCTGGAAGCCCAGCTCTGTGGCCTACAAACCCCCCTCCATCCTTGACCATTTCAAGCAACATTTCTTCCAACCCGTTCACTGTAAGGGAAACCTTAGCCATCAGAGCCGTGTGGGGGTAACCATGCTTTCTCTGGGGCAAGGAGGGAGGAGGGTGGGAGAAAGCCTATCCTGGGAGCTACCACCCCCCCCCCCAAGGCCCCCGGCTTCTCTCCTGTTGAAAGCAGAGCCACTGGGCTAGAGAGGGGCAGACGGGCTCCAGTGGATGAAGCTGCTCAGCTGCCACCACCAAGGGGGAAGGCCAGGAAAACGACCTGGTCTCCTAGAATAGAGGCCAAAGGTGATGAAGAGGCAGTTTTCAGATGAAGCAAGGGCAGCTCTCCAGGCAGGTTGGATTGGGGAATGGAGCTGTCATCTCCTTGCCTCCCCTAACTCCTCCCTCTGGAGCCTAGCACTTTCTCTGCACTTTAGAGATAGAGATTGGCTTAGAGCAGAGTCCACACAGGCCCCTGAGGCAGGGGAAGCCCAAACCTGATTCAAATGGAATTGGGAAATGCAGAGCAGAATCAACAATAGACTGAAAGGTAGGTGATGCTCATTTGTGCTTTCCTAAGTCAATCTGACCAGCAGGGAACCCTTTCCAGTGGAGGTTGAGGCCCCTGGCCTCAGGGCCTCCCAAGAACTGATAGCTTGCCTGAGGCTTGACCCACCAATTTGTAGATTGGAGCTTGGAGACTAGAATGACTACTTATAAGGGAGGGCTTGTACTCAGGGATGGGGGGAAAGGGGGTGATGACAAATGGGGGAAATGGTCTATTTCTTCACTGAAAATCACTTAAGTGCATGTGGTCAGACAGCAGGTCTAGAGGGTGTGTTTGATCCAACAGGTTTGTACAAGCTGGTGCTGCCATTACAGGAGTGAAGGGGGTGTGTGTGTGTGTGGTGGGCATCACGTGACCAAAAAAGAGCAAGTTTCATTTAAATGGCCAGCTGGGGAAAGAAAAGGCTCCAAGGGCCAGGCAGGGCCATCTTGGCGGGGTTCCCTTAAACACAACATCTCTTCCTTCAGAGCACCAGCATTTAACCCAAGGAAGACCTGAGTTCAGAGCTGGCCTCAGGCCCTGCCTAGCTGTAGGACCAAGTCACTTCTGGGCCTAAGGTTGCTCCACTGTAAAATGGGCTGAGAAGAGCCCCTGCCTCCCCGGCTTGTGGTGCCAATCAAATGAGCTATCTCTAAGGACTTCAGCTCAGGGCCTGGCCCATCCTAGGTGGGAACAGAGGCGGGCTCCCTCCCCTTTCTCCTTCCCCTGGGTTTGTGATGATCAAATCTACAGGAATAAAGAGAACTGAAATGTTTACAAAGGGGAGCCTGGAAGCCAGGCTCCCTAACTTGACACTTGAGGATCTAACTTCTAAGTGCCCTTGAGCATCTCCTTCCACTTTGAGTGGAAAAACCAGCTTATTCTGAGGAGGGCTACATGGGCCTCACCAGACTGGCCCTGAGGTGTGTGACCCAAGAAAGCCTGCCAGGGCCTGGTGGTCATGGAGAGCCTCCCTCTCTGGAGAAAGGTCCCCCCTTTCATCTGGGCTCAGCATTGTCAGAGGCGCACTGAGCCCCTGCAGAGGCAGGGAGCAGGGCCAGGGTTGGGCAGAAAAGCTCAGAGGGAAAAGCCCCTGCCTGGGGGCAAGGACAAGAGCTCAGACTGGAGCTGGGCTCACACTGGGACTGTCCCCAGGACCTCCCTACCAAACAAGAGAGCTCACTGGGGGTGGGAGGGAGAGGAGGAAGGCCTGGCCAGGACGGTAGGCCCAATGGCTACAGACACCAAGGGCCCTGGCCCGGGGCTCGCCACCCACCACATCTGGGCTTCAATGGATATGGGTAACTTGCCTTTGGAGTCTTCTACCAGCCAAGTCTTTGTCTTGGACAAACCTGGAACAAAAACAGATAGGGGGCATAAATGAGTGGGATTTCTGCCAAAGCAGGAGAGCCATGAGAGGGACCTCCCCTGTCTTAGGGTGGTTTCCAGTCTGGGAGACCACAGAGGGCCAATGGCCACAAGGGCACACTCTCCTTGCCAGCTGTAGAATCTGCATGTAGACAGTGCCTACTCTGTGCCAGGCACTGGGCTAGGTAGGCCTTGGGTAGCCAAACAGAAGAACACAACATTCTAGCCCTCTGGGAGCTTACATTATGCTGGGGGATAGATACCACCTGCCCTGGGGTGAGGAAAGAGAAAACCTATGTCTCCAGAAGGTATGAGGGATTCCTCATTTTCAGCTTCCAGATGTCCACTAATCAAAGTGCTCAGTCATGAATTCTTTGGGTTCTAAGATCCCACTTTGTTCAGTCAGAGATCACGGAGTCCTATGGATTCATTTTCTAGAGGGGGAAATGAAGGCCCTGAGAAGCTACAGGCCATGCTTCATCTCACACCGTTCATTCATGTCTGGACTGGGGCCAGAACCCAGATTTCCTGGTTCTCCGCTCTATGTTCCACCCGCCTTTGATCGGGCAGACTGAGAGAAATGGAAGATTAAGTCTGGTGGCAGGACGATCAGCCTGCCTCTTCCTGCCCTGGCCCTGGAAGGATGGACCCTCTCCAAGACCCCTTGTACAGTCAGTCCTAGGGCCCAGCAGGTGCTGTGGCCATTTCAGGGGGCTCTTGGCAGCAAGCCAATGGGGACAGGTGGTTGGGGGGAGGGGCAAGGGCCCAGGCAGAGGCCTGGCAGGCAGCCAGAGAGCTGCCTCAGCCAGGCAGGGCCTCCCTTCCTGGCCAGGAATAGGCAAGGGGCCACCCACCTCAGCTTTGGGCCCAAGCCCCAGGGTAATCAAGGGGCCCCTTAACTCTTTCCTTTTTTTTTTTCTGCTTTTTGGAGGGGGGAAGATAGGGCAATTGGGGTTAAGTGACTTGCCTAAGGTCACAGGGCTAGTTTTTTGTGTTAAGTGTCTGATGCTGGATTTGAACTCAGGTCCCCCTGACTCCAAGGCCGGGGCTCTATTCATTATACCACCTAGCTTCCCCAACTCCTTGCTTACTAATTGCTAAATATCATTTCCACCTATTTTCCCATTATTCCTTAAATGCAGAGCCCTCAGCCCTTCATGAAATATCAACTGTATAACAATTAAATAAGAGTCATATAATACAGTATCTATATACTATATTAATTATATTATTATAATTATTATTTTATATTAAATTTATTACATTAATTTTTGATCATATTAAATCATGCCCCATTCATTGCTCTGTAGAAACCTCCCTTCCCCATTCCTGGGAGGCCAAAGGCCTGGCTGGTTGAGTGAGGCATTGCTAGGCCTGAGAGGCAGAGGGTGGCCCCTTGCACTCAGAACCTGGATAAAACACAGCCATAGTGTCTTCAGAGCCCCCAGAAGCTCCCCCCTACTCCAGCCCCTTGGGCCCCAGGCCCAGAGGATGGAGGACAATGAGAAATGAAGCCTGCCTGTGCCAGGAGGCCCTCAGAGACACCCTGCCTCGAGGCCAACCAACGAGAGAAAGGAAGCAGTGCCCTCTGCCCCCTAGGGTTAAACCCAGGGACTTACCTCAGCCAGGCAGGGCCTCCCCTCCTGGCCAGCAGTAGGCAAGCAGTCACCTACCTCAGCTGTGGACCCAAGCCCCAGGGTAATCAAGGGGCTCCTTAACTCCTTCCTTTTTTTTTTTTTTTTTTGCTTTTTGGAGGGGGGTAGATAGGGCAATTGGGGTTAAGTGACTTGCCCAAGGTCACAGGGCTAGTTTTTTGTGTTAAGTGTCTGAGGCTGGATTTGAACTCAGGTCCTCCTGACTCCAGGGCTGGGGCTCTATTCACTATACCATCTAGCTGCCCCAACTCTTTGCTTACTAATTGATAAATATCATTTCCACCTATTTTCCCATCATTCCCTAAAGCAGAACCCTCAGACCTTCATGAAATATCAATTGTATAACAACTAAATAAGATAGTTAAATAATACAGTATTAAGATACTGTATTAATTACATTATTGTATTTAATTATTTTACATTAAATTTATTGTATTAATTATTGATTATATTAAATCATGCCCCATTCACTGCCCTATAGAAACATCCCCTCCCCATTCCCGGGAGGCCAAAGGCCTGGCTGGTTGAATGAGGCATTGCTAGGCCTGAGAGGCAGAGGGTGGCCCCTTGCACTCAGGACCTGGATAAAACACAGCCATAGTGGCTTCAGAGCCCCCAGAAGTTCCCACCCCCCACTCCAGCCCCTTGGGCCCCAGGCCCAGAGGATGGAGGACGATGAGAAATGCAGCCTACCTGTGCCAGGAGGCCCTCAGAAACACGCTGCCTCGAGGCCAACCAAAGAGAGAAAGGAAGCAGTGCCCTCTGCCCCCTAGGGTTAAACTCAGGGACCTACCTCAGCTAGGCAGGGCCTCCCCTCCTGGCCAGCAATAGGCAAGGGATCACCCACCTCAGCTGTAGGCCCAAGCCTCAGGGTAATCAAGGGGCCCCTTAACTCCTTCCTTTTTTTTGCTTGTTTTTTGGAGGGGGAAGATAGGGTAATTGGGGGTTAAGTGATTTGCCCAAGGTCACAGGGCTAGTTTTTTTGTGTTAAGTGTCTGAGGCTGGATTTGAACTCAGGTCCTCCTGACTCCAGGGCTGGGGCTCTATTCACTGCACCACCTAGCTGCCCCAACTCCTTCCTTACTAATAGATAAATAGCATTTCCACCTGTTTTCCCATTATTTCCTAAATGCAGAGCCCTCAGCCCTTCATGAAATATCAACTGTAGAACAATTAAATAAGATGGTCATATCAAATACAAGATCCTGTATTTATTATATTATATGACATCATTTTATAATATTTTATTATATTTTAAATATTATTTTATATTAAATTTATAATATTAATTATTGATGATATCAAACCATGCCCCATTCACTGGCCTGTGGAAACCTCCTTTTTCCGTTCCTGGGAGCCTGAGGGCCTGCTTGTTTAGGTGCCTGAGGCCTTCCCAGGCCTGAGCGGCCTGTGGTGGCCCCTCTCACTAAGGACCTGGATAAAACACAGCCATAATGGGTTCAGGGCCCCTAGAGGCTCCTTCTGGAGCCCCACCCCATGTGATTCCAGCCCCTTGGGCCCCAGCCCAGGGGATGAAGATGAGAAAGGTGTCCTACCTGTGCCAGGAGGCACTCAGAGACACCCCACCTCAAGGCCGCCCAATGAGAGAAAGGAAGCCGCCCACTCTGCCCCCTAGGGTTAAAGGGAGGTAGACAGGGGCACAGGAAGGGGCAGGGGGGCGGGGCCAAGGGGCACCCAAGGAGGGGAGGGGAGCAGAGCAGACCAGAGGTGCTACTATCTCCCCTAGGGATAGAGGGAGGAGGGGCAGAGAGAGGAGGAGGGGCAGAGGGGCATCCACAGAGGGGGAGGGGAGCAGAGAGA
Organism: Gymnobelideus leadbeateri; assembly: GCA_011680675.1. Classification (NCBI taxonomy): domain Eukaryota; kingdom Metazoa; phylum Chordata; class Mammalia; order Diprotodontia; family Petauridae; genus Gymnobelideus; species Gymnobelideus leadbeateri. The sequence continues at coordinate 82,675 of WOXC01011929.1, read as the reverse complement.
GCCTGGGGGCTTCTCTGTCCTCTAGGAATAGAGGGAGGCAGGAAGGGCACAGGGAGGGGGCGAGGGGCAGAGAGAGGGGAGGGGAGGGGCAGAGGGGCACCCACAGAAAGGGGAGGGGAGCAGAGAGGGCCAGAGGTGCTGCTCTGCCCCCTGCAGGAGAAAGATGGAGTTAGGGCTAGAAGGGGCCTTATACAGTTGTCTAGGAAAATCCCCTTTTACAGTAGATCGATGCCAGCATTCTCTAGGTTCCCTTTTGGGTGCTTCCCCTTGCCCCCTGTACAGCTAGGGAAACTTGGGCCCTAGGTGTTGGGTGGCTTGCCTATGGTAGTCATTTCTTTTTATTCCCCTTTTTGGAGGGGGGAAGGCAGGGCTATTGGTGTTGGAATGACTTGCCCAAGGCCACAGCACTAGTGCACATTAGGAGTCTGCAACTGGATTTGAACTCAGGTCCTCCTGACTCCAGGGCCGGTGCTCTACTCACTGCACCACCTAGCTGCCCCAACTTCTTTACTAATGGATAAATAGCATTTCCACCTATTTTCCCATTATTCCCTGAATGCAGAGCCCTCAGAGCTTCATGAAATATCAATTGTATAACAATTAAATACCGTGGTCATATAATACAGTATCAAGATACTGTATTAATTATATTATTTTATTATATTATTATAATTACTTTATATTAAATTTATACTATTAATTATTGATTATATTAAATCACACCCCATTGACTTCCTTGGGATAGAGGGAAGCAGGGAGGGGCAGAGGAGGGAGGGGTAGGGCAGAGAGAGGAGAGGGGAGGGGTGGAGAGAGGGGGAAAAATGAAGAGGGGGGAGGGGCAGATGGGTACCCACAGGGTGGGGGGGAATATCAACTGTATAACAATTAAATAAGATGGTCATATAATACAGTATCAAGATGTTGTATTAGTTATATTACATTATTTTATTAAATATTATATAATTATAGTTATTTATTATTTTTATTATATTAATACAGTATCAAGATGTTGTATTGCTTGTATTACATTATTTTTTTACATTATATAATTATCATTTATTATTTTATATTATATCAACATAATTATTTGTTATTTTATATTAAATCTGTACTATTAATTATTGATTATCTTAAACCACTCCACATTCACTGCCCTGTAGAACCTCCCATCCCCATTCCTAGGAGCCTGAGGGCCCCCATTGTTTAGGTGCCTGAGGCCTCTCCAAACCTGAGAGGCCCCGGGCGGCCCCTCGAACGTGGGACCTGCATAAAACACAACCATAGTGGGTTCAGAACTCTAGAGGCTCCTTCTGGGGCCTGGCGCCCCCCACTCCAGCCCCTTGGGCCCAAGGCCCAGAGGATGGAGGAGGATGAGATAGGCGACCTACCTGTGCAGGAGGCTGTCAGAGACACCCCGCCTGGGGGCAGCCCAAGGAGAGAAAGGAAACAGCGCTCTCTGCCCCCTAGGGTTAAAGGGAGGCAGGCGGGGGCACAGGAAGGGGCAGAGAGAGGGACGGGGCTGAGGGGCACTGAAAGCAGGGAGGGGAGCAGGGGGTTCAGAGGTGCTGCTCTACCCCTAGGGATAGAGGGAGGCAGTGAGGGGAGAGAGAGAAGAGGGGAGGGGCAGAAAGAGAAGAGGGTAGAGGCAGAGAGGAGAGGGGGAGGGGCAGAGAGAGGGGGTGAGACACAGAGGGGGAGAGGAGCAGAGGAGTACCCACAGGGTTGGGGGGAGTATCAATTGAATAACAAATAAGATAGTCATAAAATACAGTTTCAAGATGCTGTACTAATTATATTATATTATTTTATTATACATTATAATTATTTATTTTATTAATTAAATTATTACTTTATATTAAATTTACACTATTAATCATTGATTATATTAAATCATGCCCCATTCACTGCCCTGTAGATCCTCCCATCACCATTCCTAGGAGGCTGAGGGCCCCCCTTGTTTAGGTGCCCAAGGCCTTACCAGGCCTGAGAAGCCCGAAGCGGCCCCTCACACTCGGGACCTGCATAAAACACAGCCATAGTGGGTTCAAGGCCCCAGAGGCTCCTTCTGCGGCTCCGCGCCCCCAGCCCCTTGGGCCCCAGGCCCAGAGGATGGAGGAGGATGAGATAGGCGACCTACCTGTGGCAGGAGGCCCTCAGAGACACCCCGCCTCGAGGCCGCCCAAGGAGAGAAAGGAAGCAGCGCACTCTGCCCCCTAGGGTTAAAGGGAGGCAGGCGGGGGCACCAGAAGGGGAAGAGTGAGGGGTGGGGCGGGGCTGAGGGACCCCCAAGGGGGGAGGGGAGCAGAGAGCGCCAGAGGGGCTGCTCTGGCCCTAGGGATAGAGGGAGGCAGGGAGGGGCAGAGAGAGGGGACAGGGGCAGAGGGGTACCCACGGGGTGGGGGGGGGAATATCAATTGTATACAATTAAATAAGATAGTGATATAATACAGTATCAAGATCCTGTATTAATTATATTATATCATTATAATTATTTATTATTTTATATTATTATAATTAACTATTATTTTATATTAAATTTCTTATATTAATTATTGATTATATTAAATCACACCCCATTCACTGCCCTGTAGAACCTCCCCTCCCCATTCCTGAGAGTCTGAGGGCCCCCCTTGTTTAGGTGCCTGAGGCCTCGCTAGGCCTGAGTGTGCTGAGTCGGCCCCTCGCACTCGGGACCTACATAAAACACAGCCATAGTGGGTTCAGAGCCCCAGATGCTCCTTCTGAGTCCCCACACGCCCCACTCCAGCCCCGCGGGCCCCAGGCCCAGAGGATGGAGGAGGATGAAAAAAGCGGCCTACCTGTGGCAGGAGGCCCTCAGAGACACCCCGCCTCGAGGCCGCCCAAGGAGAGAAAGGAAGCAGCGCACTCTGCCCCCTAGGGTTAAAGGGAGGCAGGCGGGGGCACCGGAAGGGGAAGAGTGAGGGGCGGGGCGGGGCTGAGGTACTTCCAAGCGGGGGGAGCAAAGAGCGCCAGAGGGGCTGCTCTGCCCCTAGGGATAGAGGGAGGCAGGGAGGGGCAGAGAGAGGGGACAGGGGCGGAGGGGTACCTATGGGGTGGGGGGAATATCAATTGCATAATAATTAAATAAGATAGTGATATAATACAATATCAAGATCTTGTATTAATTAGATTATTTTATTATATATTATTATATTATGTTATCATAATTATTTATTATTTTATATCATATTAATATAATTAACTTATTTTATATTAAATTTGTACTATTATTTATTGATTATATTAAATCATGCCCCATTCACTGCCCCGTAGAAACCTCCCCTCCCAATTCCTGTGAGCCTGAGGGTCCCCCTTGTTTAGGTGCCTGAGGCCTCGCTAGGCCTGAGAGTCCTGAGGTGGCCCCTCGCACTTGGGACCTGCATAAAACACAGCTATAGTGGGTTCAAGGCCCCAGAGGCTCCTTCTGCGGCTCCGTGTCCCCCACTCCAGCCCGGCGGGCCCCAGCCCCAGAGGATGGAGGAGGATGAGATAGGTGACCTACCTGTGGCAGGAGGCCCTCAGAGACACCCCGCCTCGAGGCCGCCCAAGGAGAGAAAGGAAGCAGCGCACTCTGCCCCCTAGGGTTAAAGGGAGGCAGGCGGGGACACCGGAAGGGGCAGAGAGAGGGGCGGGGCTTAGGGGCACCCAAGAGGGGGAGGGGAGCAGAGATGGCCAGAGGGGCTGCTCTGCCCCTAGGGATCAGGGAGGGGCAGAGAGAAGGGAGGGGGGGAGGTAGAGAGAAGGGGGGGGCAGAGAGAGGAGAGGGGAGGGGTAGAGTGAGGATAGGGGAGGGGTAGAGTGAGGAGAGGGGAGTGGCTGAGAGAGGGGAGGGGAGGGGCTGAGAGGCACCCACATGGGGGGAGAGGAGCAGAGGGAGAGGAGCAGAGAGGGCCGGAGGTGCTGCTCTGCCCCCTGCAGGAGCAAGATTGAGTTAGGGTGACAAGGGTCCTTATACAGCTGTCTAGGAAATCCTCCTCCTTTCCTCAGGGGAGGAAACTGAGGCTCAGAGAGGGGAAAGGATTGGCCCTCGATCACACTGATATAAATATCAGAAGCCAAATTTGAACCCAGACCCTACAACTTTAAAGAGGAATTTGGGAGGCTCTGGGGGAGTCTGTCTAGTCTACTTCTCAATTCACCCACACATCTCACAATTTTACTATTTTAGCTTAGAGAGAGATCTCCATAGTTTTTCTTTTTGCAATAAAGTTCCCCTTTTAGCTCTAGTAACCCATGAAATTGAATCAACTGTCTGGGTTTTCATGGATTTCATTCAGTCTTGGGGATTTCATCATTTTGCTAGTCTTCATCCATTCCTTTTCTGTTCTCAGTTATGCTGGCCTATGACTGATCATAGTAACTTCTGAAAATTGTCTGTATTTTCTGTCTATTCATTGTAAATTCATCTTGGCCATTTTGGCTTTGGTCAATTTGGAATATTTCTCCTCATTCTGTGTGTCATTGATCCTCCAAGTTCCTTCCCCTCTTTAAGCCTCAGGTCCCCCACTTGAAAAAAAAAGTGAAGAAAGCCTTTTTTCCCTTGCTTTGCCACTAAGCAGCTTACATTCTCTTATCTAATATAAGTACCCTTCTTTCAGTCTTCATTTCTTCCTCTACAGTAGCATTGTGAGGTTCTCTTATCTTCTCTATCATCACCTCCTGCTCTACCTTTAGCTGCTCCCAAGCCCATTCTGAGTCTCATTTTTTTCATATGTAAAGACCAGGAGGTTGTGGTTGATCATTGCAAAGGTCACTCTCAGTGCTGCCCTTCTTTGTTCCTCCACCCCTTCCTCCCCTAGGCATCAGCTTTTTCTTCTTCAAACCAATGGGACTAGGACTTATAGCAAGAACTTACATATATGCCTAGCTTGCCATTGCCACCTCAGAGTACCTAGAAACGCACCACATTTAACCGAGAAAACCAATTATTAAAATTAGGAAAAGAGACGAAAGCATTCCAAGGAAACCGCCACAGGGGGAAATACAGCCAAAAAAAAAAACCCCAACAACAACAACAACAACAACAACAACAAAACCAAAACAAAAAACAAACAAAACAAAAACAAACAAAAAAACCCGTAAAAATACAGAGGAAACGAGCAAAAACAGCTTCTAAAACAGTGATGAAATATGGGGCAAGAAAATCTCAGTCTGAAGCTCCTGAAGAGATATTTCTGCCCAAACTCCCACTAGAATCCTAGGTGGGAAGGCACTGTGGACCTGAGAGCCTCAGTAGGTGGTAAGTTCACTAAAGTAACTGAAGGAAGAGAAAAAGAGTGAGATTAGAGTCCTTGGTGAAAAGCTGAAAGGAGAGTTAACGATTTCAAGCAGAAATTGAGCAATCTTCTTGTTGATTTCAAGACCGGCTCTCCTATCTCACCCAGGCTGGGAGTCTAGCTGGGAGCCATTCAGACACCTGCTCCAGCCGCTAACCGCTAATTCACATGACATCTTGGACCTATTTTGTTCAGGCCTGGACTGGTTTGCTTCCCTTCTACCTGCCTGCTTGTCCTCTCCTCTAGGCAGCTCACCATGGCAGTGCCACACAAGTGTACATGCCTGATCAGCCCTAGCCCTTCTGCAGCAGGTGGTTTGGTAGATGGAGCGCTGGGCCTGGAGTCAGGAAGCTCTGAATTCCTGTCTGGCCACAGACACTTAGATGCACAAACCTAGGCAAATCACTTCACCTATGTCTCTCAGTTTCCTCAACTGTAAAATAGGGATAATAATAGCACTTACCTTTCAGTGTTGTGAAAATCAAATAAGCCAATATGTATTCGTAAAAAGCCTTTAGCACAGTACTTGGCACATAATAAAGGATTATTCCCCCCACCTCCCCTTCTCCCAGCTCAGGATTCCTGAGCGTGATTGATCCACCAACCTCAGCCCGCCCCCCCCCCCGCCTTCCCCCTTCCCCCTCCCCCCTCCAGCCTTCCCCCCTCCCCCCGCAATAGCAATATTATAGGAGTGTGTCACCACTCCTAGCCCAGAAACAAGAAAATCTAAGCAAAGCCATGGATATCATGAAAGAAAGAATGGATGAGAGAAAATTAAAAACATTTAATGAAATAACCAGAAATGGTACAGCTCCTGCGATCAGCCACTCCTCTCATTGGTCCCAAGATCTTTAGAATTTTGGAACTCACAAGGTTGTCACCAGTCCTATGGGATGTTCATTCACCTAAGATCGAGAGAGAGCAAGCATAAAAGACGCAGAGCAGCCAGGGGCCCTAGTGCAAGCTCGCTTCACTGAGGCCATGCTCCAGATGGGGAGCAGTGGTGTGGTTGCCATGGCACCAGGATGGAGAAGGACCTATCCTTTTCTACCCCTCACAGGAGTGGCATCGTGACGCTGAGAGAGTCACAGCCAAGAGGGCAGTCAGGAAGGAGGAGAGAAGCAGGAAGCTGGCAGCTCCCTTTTCTACATCCACTGAGTCATTAGCTTTTTCAGCTTAGCAACCAATTAGGGGACACCTTGTCATCTCAAATTGCGAGCTATTCAGCCCTGACCTGGCCAGAAGTAGCCAGAAGCCAGCCCCCAGCTCCCTTTTGCTCAGCCAGAAACAGCCAGGGAATATTCCCTGTGTAACACATGTGACGCTTCTACATATGAATGCGCGTGGGTGTGGGCACACACACACACACACACACACACACACACACACCTGTGTCTATGTGCAGACTAGAGTGCTTTCTGTACCCAGCTGGTTGCTCAGTAAAAAGCAGGGAATAAACACCTCTTTCCTATAGATCTGGGAATCTTTGGTCTGACCATACACAATTTAATTACATTTTTAAAGCATTTATTAAGTACCTACAGGGTACACAGTTCTGGGGATATAAAGCAAAATTAAACAGTTGATGCCCTAAAGGAATTCTTTTGGGGACCAAAGCAGGAGGAAGAAACAATGCACATATGTGTGTGTGTGCAAAATATATGGAGAATAAATCCACTTGCCTTTTGGTTGGTCAAGAGAATTCCTGTCAGGATTGAGCAAGGCCCCCTGTGGGGCACCTGGCCTAAACTTGGAAGGAAGGGAGGGATCCCATGATACCCAGGTAAGGAAGGCCTGGAGTTGGGAGTACTGCCATTCCATCTATCTCAGAAATTCTGAGAAGACTGTCAGCAAGGGAAAGGAGAGCCTCTACTAGGCTGGGGAAACTAGGTTATTGCCCAGGGTAGAAGATTTAGAATGCCCATTTGCCCCTTTGATTCATGGGAGTTACTTCTTAGGCTAAAGCACCTCTGGTGGTTAACCAGTCTTTTCTCCTCTGCCTGCCTTTGGTCCACAACATGGACATTCTACTTCCAGGGTAGAAATTTTGCATTTCTAGGGTGTACTTTCTCCCCCACTGAAGGTACCACTCTAGTGATCCTCTCCCCATTTGCTCTAGAGAAATTATTGTTAGCCTCAGCTCTGAGGGAGCAGGGAGGCTAGGTTTCCCTTACAGTGAAGGGGTGAAGGAATGTTGCTCAGAAAGGCCAAGGATGTAGGGGACTTTGTAGGCCATAGACTTAGCTTCCAGGGGACCCAGGGTAATTGTCCAGATGATGGGCAAGCAGGGTTAAAGTGGAGGAGAAGAGGAGGAGGGAGCATTTGGGGGAAGGAGGAGAGGTGGGCTAGATACTTCTACTTAGGGCTGGGAAACTAGATGACCCTAACTGGGGAGTCAGGATATCAGAAGGGTAGACAAACCAAAACCAAAAGGGGATTTGCAGAATCCATGCCCAGATGTTAGGGGGAAGTTTTTTTGTTGTTATTTTTGTTTTGTTTTTGTTTTTTGTTTTTTGGAGGGCAATTGGGGTTAAGTAACTTGCCCAAGGTTACACGGCTAGGTTTTTGTTTGTGTGTGTTAAGTGTCTGAGGCCAGATCCGAACTCAGGTCCTTCTGACTCCAGGGCCGGCATTCTACTCACTGTGCCACCTAGCCACCCCTGTTAGAGGGAAGTTTTAAAAGTAGAGGGAGGGATGGGAGGTGGCAGACACACATCCTCTCCTAAGCAGCACTGATTCCAGGGGTGTCCCTTCCTCGGGGCTTGCTTTGGCTGGGCACTGTGTGGCCTGGCTCCCTGGAAAAGGCAGCCAACAAGCACAGCAACAACTTCTGTTCAAAGACATCTCACTCCCACTTTGTGTCAGAGGGTAGAATTGGGCCCAGGGAGTGGAAAAACCTGAGGGATGGATTGTTCCTAGACAGGAAGAAACCTTGCTAACCATTGACACTGGTCAGAAGTGGAAGAGGCCACTTAGCGGCAGGAAGCACCAAGAGGCTTGGTTGGGATTTTGTTGATGACCTCTGAGATCCCTGCCAGCTCTGATCCTGTGAGATCAGGGCGGCAGGGGAGCCCTAGGACAGGGAAAGACATACAGGCCTTGGTGTCAGTTTTGTTCATCCTAATACAGAACAGAAGCCAGGTCAAGGAATGAGAATTGGAAAGGAGAGAAAGGACAAGCAAAGGAGAAAGAGGAGGTATGCCCTGAGCTAGGTTTGTAGGTGATCTTCCTCAGCTTGGATTGCCCCATCCCCTTCTTCTTCCTCCTCTTGGGAGGTACTCAAGGACCCCCCAATTTCAGAGACCTACCCTTAGGATCCAGGCCTTGTCAATTGGCCCTGCCAATGTTTTGGGTCCTTGGGCTTTTTCTATTCCTAAATCTGACTTCCTTCCACACCCACATTTATAGTGATGCTGTGTACCCGATGTGTATTCCTCAGGTCCAGAAGCAACTTATAAAAAGGAAAAGGAAATCAGAACACAGAAGTATCTGCCTACCAGTGATTGAAAAATGAGTGCACAGGCTGCATTCCAAGGTGAAAAGCCCAGTGACAAGAAAGAGGAAGCTGCCTATGGTGGAGTTTCCATGGAAAACTATAAAACGGGAGAGAAATAAGTACAGGCAGTAGTCCAAACAATTAATATCTTTAAAAGTGCAAAATCCAGTAGCCCAGGCAGCAGCTGCCATTCCTCAAGCCAGGAGGGCCAGGGAGCCACTGTGAATCCTATCACCTCTGGGAACCCAAAATTAGATCATCATTACCTGTCTAGAAGCCGCCCAAAGATCAGGAGAGAAGAGAGGAAATCTGAACAGAAAGGCAGGCTGCTCTGTAATGGTTTAGATGTGTGTTTCTGTTTACGGAGTGTTCCAGTTGCTTCTATCCATGCCCCAAGTGTAACTCCAAGAAATGTGGAGTCAAATGCCGCTGCAATCGAAAGTGGGTTTACAACAAGGTGGAGGGTCAGTCTGGAGACCTCCTCAACTCGCTTCCATTTGCCTGTTCCCGGTAAATTCACAGTGGCACTCGGCTCCCTTTTCTTTCCAATGTTGAACTAGCCTCTTTCTTACTGAGTTTGAAGGCATGGGCAGAGCTGGAATGGTACTAGTGACAACTGATGATTCCAGTGTGAGGGACCAAGAAGTGCCCCATTCCCTTGAGGATGGCTATTAAAGTTTATTGGAAAGTGTGTCTTCCCTCACTTTAAGATTGTTTTACATAGAAAGTAGAATAAGTGATCTCTGCCCTGTTACCTTTCTTCCTTCAGTTATCACCACAGCCAGTTCAGAAGTGTCTAGATTTTGAAAAGAGAAAGGAGCCTTAGCTTCTAAAGCCAGAGGCTATCTTGGATTCTAGAATTAGTACTTGAAGATTTAAAAACAAAACAAAGTGAAACAAAACAAAATAACACCAACCACCCAAGATGACCTGGGTGTAGTTATACTTGGTGAGGTTAGAAATAGTTGATTATATTCATGGTCTTAATAAGTTTCTGCTTATAATCCTCTTCTCTCTCACATTGTTACAGATTAATACAGAAATGTGGATTCTCTCTAGCTTTTGTATGTCAGAGGACACTTGTATTTTAAACAAAAATAAAAGCAATTTCAAATTGAGAGGCATTTTTTAAATCAGAAAGCATTTGGATAAATTTTTAAAAGTGTTTGGGAGCCTTGCCTTGAGACAATCCTAGTAGAACCCTGGGCAATTGTATCCAACTGGGGATGCCTAGGGATAGACAAGACTGCCTCAGTAACTAGTACTAAAATATGGTACTAATACAAAGAAAGAGAAAATTTAGAAAAAAGAAGAGAGGGATTGAGTCTGGGGAGACACAAGGGAGAAAGGGGAGCATGAAATAGTGGGAGACAGAGGAGAGAGAATGAGGGACATGAGAGGGAGAGAGAAGGCAGAGGTAATGAGAGAGATAGATGAGAGAGAGAGAAAGGGGACTGAAAGAGAAAGAAGAAGAGAGAAACAGTGTGCAGCATTCACACCGAAAAGATCCCTGAATGAAGGTTGCAGGAATACAGCAAAAAGGCAGAGAGCTCCATTCCTCCCAGCTGTCCAGCACCATCAAAATATGACTGGAAAGGGATCCTCTGAGATACTCTTACAAACAGCCTCCCTCCACCCTTGGTCCATACTGGCCTTTCATCCTGTGCCATCTTCATTCCTGGTTTAGGGGCTCCTGGGCACTCCCTCAGACCCACACAGTTTCATTGGGCCTATTTTCCTTGACTGTCTTAGGTTCCCAGGTAAAGTTTGATTCATACATTGAAACAATCAGCTGAATATCTCACATGGACCCCACACTGACTCTAGGGCCAACTTTTATAGTCACTTCCTGTCTATAAACAGACCAGCCCCAGAGCAGGGCATGTCCCAGAGGTTCCTGGTAGCCCAGGAGCCAGGGGCCAGACTTTCCCAGTCCAGGGGGAAGGACTTAGGAGTACAGAAATGAGAACTTAATTGGATCAGAGACTCAAAGTAGTCAATTGAGTTGAATAAGCCTACCTTTCTTAAGCACCTACACTGTGCCAGGCCCCAAGGCTACCAGGTCAACAGGGAATGGTCCCTGCCGTCCCAGAGTTTACAGTCCCCTGGGTGGAATACAGCAAGATCCTAGAGGCATAAGTGAGCAAATACGAAATAAATTCCAAGTACATTTGGCATAGGGAGAGGCAGGGCTTACTAATAAAGGGTGGTGGAACCATGAAAGGCCTCTTGTAGGAGGTGGCACTTAATCTGAGTCTGATGGGAGTTTGGGCTTCCAACAGAAAGGGGTGAGAAAGAACACTTCAGGTACTGGGGGGTGAAACCAAAAGTACAAAGTGGGGGATGGGATGTAGCATATGAGGAAACAGTAAGAAGGCTGCTTTGGCTGGAATGTAGAGTGTGTCCAAGGGAGAGGTAGGAAAGATGGAGCCTCACTAGGAAGGGATCTAAATACCAAATAGGAGAAGGCTTCTTCCTCAGGTGTCTTGAGCTGGTCAAAGCTGTGCTTTAGGACTATCAGTTGGTAGCTCTATGGAAGATGGATTGGAGAGAGGAGAAGCTGGATGGAGGCAGACCAAGTAAGAGGCTTCTGCAATAATCTAGGCAAGAGGCAATGAGGGCCTCAACTTGAGTGGTTTGGGAACAAGTGGAGGGAAGGGGATGGATAGGAGAGATTTTATGGAGGTAAAATTGACAACAGTTAGCATCCGACTAGATATTGGGGTGAGAGAGAACGAGGAGCTGAAAATGACTTAGAAATTTGGAACCTGGGTGATGGGAAAGCCCTCGAATGAAAGAGAAGTTAACTCTATGTCCTATTCAGTCCTCTGTACATTTTCTAAGGACAGAAAGTTTCTGATCATCAAAATATTTCACTTTTTCTTTCCCTAGCCAAAGCATGAACTTGTGCAAATAGGAAGGGCAGGAGAGTAAGGGGGAGGGAGAAGGTACAGTAGCATCCATGCTAGCAAGAACTTTGGATGAAGGCTACAGAAATAAGGCAGAATGGATCACATCTCTGACTTCCTATAATATCCCACTCCTGATACCAAGATCTCCAAGTGTCCTGAAAAAGGCTGGTGTTTTAATCCCTTTTAAAAATAATAAATTAATAATTTACTTTTTAGCTTAGAACATTTAGTTCCACAAGCTTTTGAGCACCAAATTTTCTCTTCCTCTCTTTCCTCCTCCTTCCTCTTCTATGGCGCCATGCAATCCGATATAGGTTCTACAAATAGTAGAGTTTTACTCTTGATAGAAAAATAAAAGCAGTAAACAAGACATAATAAAACATCTACCATCTGGCTACATACCCGAGACTTCTCCCAGACCTAAAAAGCTTGATCATAGTACCAAGAAGTTGTAAGAGTGGCATAGTTCAACTGGATGAGTCAACCCCACCCCCAGTTGTCTCTCTTGGAAGCCAGCAAAACTGTAGACACTACAACACGATTTACAACTTATATTTTACTTATCTATTCTTTCTTTTTTTTTACTTATCTATTCTTTAGAAAGGTCATGAGATGAAGACTCAACTCCTCTTCATTGGGGCCCTAGGCACAGACTCAAGATAATGTGCTTTTTGGGGGGGGGAATGAGAAGAGTAGGTTTATTTATCTTTTCTAGGCTAGAACTCCTGAACTCAAGTGATCCACCAGCCTCAACTTCCCTAGCAGCACCGACTATAGACATGTACCACCACAGCCAACCAGTGCAGCTCCATTTAATTTCTTATTGGTAGGGCCCTTCTTTTGCCATCTTTACCATCTTTCTGGGAGTTGAACTGATATTAAAAGTGTGGTGTAAAATTATGTATTCTGTGTTGAGGCACAAGCCTTCCAGAAATCATTTTTATTCATTTAGATTATTTGAATCTAAGCATTTTTGCTTAGAGAAAGGCCAAATTTCAATGCCAATAAAAACCAGTGTGGGCCAGGTAGGACCACTCCTATCTGAAAGACTTACATGGTCAACTAACCAGAGTTAAGGGACCTTTTGAACCCTTATAGGAAGTTCTTTTGGGGGTAGAGCTGTCCTGTTTTGCTGACTCTTCATTTAGGCTCAGGAATATGACTGTTTGAAAAGAAAGCCACATCTGTGAGACACAGTAAGAGGTATGCTTCTGTCCATATCTGCTTTTGTAGCCACCTTCTATGTTGTATATAGAAAGCCATAAACCATAGGTGGGGAACCTGCAGCCTCGAGGCCACATGTGGCCCTCTAGGCCCTTAAGTGCAGCCCTTTGATGGAATACAAACTTGGCAGAACAAATTCAGTCAAAGGGCTGAACTTGAGGGCCTTGAGAGCCACATGTGACCTCAAAGCCACAGGTTCCCCACCCCTGCCTTAAACCATGCCAGAATAAGGTCTTCCTGGATCAGCCTGAAGTTAACTTTCCAGTATGGGACTAAGCAAATCCCAGTTGCACTGGGCTGCTTGTGATTTTAAACAGAAGAGAAGTGAACGTTTTCTGAAAGAAAGGGAGGCTAGCCTAATCCTGTGACCTGGTAACAGGCCTGTTTTCTTCACACCTTTCCTTAACATTGAAAAGCAGACCAAGTTTAGATCTGGTGACTTGTGAACAGAGTTCCTCTGGGAATCCCATGAATCCCAAGGTTCTCTGTCTAGGGATTACCAACTGGCATAAACTGACATGTTCAGGATTTTTCTTTTCTGTTTGTTGGAGGTTTGTTTAATGTATATATTTGCTCTATATTTAGAGATATAAAGACTTAACAGGTGCTCCTGACCACCAGGTGGGGATAGCCTCCCCAACTAAAAGAATTCCTGCAAGGTCAGAGAAACCTCCAGAATGGGAAAGAGGGGTTAGGAAGTCAATTATGTTGAAATATGGTCATCAAAATGTATAAAAAACAAGTTCATGGCCCCTCAGTTAAGAACTTCTGCTCTAAGGGGATACCTACATGACTGACAAAACTTTGAGACCTTAGTAGCACCCAAATGTCCTTACTGCCTAAGAGAGGTAAGAAAGATTTTAGTTGGACACTTTTGGGATAACCAACACTATTGCTGCAATCTGAGATGGAAAGAGACCACTCACTAGTTGGTACAAATAGAAAACTCACCATCCTTATCACAGGAGACCAAGTGAATCAGTCCCAGATGGGTTTGGGTGAGCACCACATCATTGCTGCATTAGACAAGCACCCCTTCAAGCCTCCTCATTAATGAGGAAGATTGTCCAACAGACTGAGACACCCCAATAGAATAGAGCATATCCTGAGGTGTAGCATTTTTTTTAAAGTTATAAGTCTTGTTTTTTAATTGTATTTGTTATTTATTTTTAATATTCTTTTAAAATTTTGAGTTCTTGATTCTCTCCCACCCACTGGGAAGTCAAGCAATATGATATCAATTATACATGTGAAATCATGAAAAACGTATTTCCAAAAAAGCAAGAAAAATAAAGAAAGTCAGAAAATTCTATTTCAATCTGCACTCAGAGTTCATCAGTTCTGTCTCTGGATGTGGATAGCACTTTTTTAAAAATCATGAATCCTTTGGAATTGACTTGGACCATTGTATTGATCAGAGTAGCCAAGTCTTTCATAGTTGATCACCATTACAACATTGCTGCTACTGTGCACAATGATCTCCTGGTTCTTCTCACTCTACTTTACATCAGTTCATATAAGTCTTCCCAGGTTTTTCTGAAACCACCCCCTGCCCCTTGTCATTTCTCACAGCATAATCTCCATCCCAATCATGTATACCACAACTTCTTCAGCCATTCCCCAACTGATGGGCATCACCTTGATTTCCAATTCTTTTCCACCACAAAAAGAGCTGTTATCAATATCTTTGCAAATGTTGGTCCTTTTCCTTTGATCTCTTTGGGATACAGACCTAGTAGTGGTATTGCTGGATCAAAGGATATGCAATTTTATAGCCCTCTGGGCCTAGTTCCAAATTCTTGTCCAGAGTGGTTAGAACAGTTCCCTATTTCACCAACGGTTCATTAATGTTCCTATTTTCCATCATCCCCTCCAGCATTTTTTCATTTCTGATAGATGTGAGGTGGTATCTAAAAGTTGTATTAATTTGCCTTTCTCTAATCAATAGAGATTTAGAGCACTTTTTCATCTGACTATAGCTTTAACTTCTTCTTCTGAAAACTCCTTGGTCATATCCTTTGACCATTTATCAAAATATTGATTAGAATTTTAAAATAAAGTCCTGTTGAACTACAGAAATTTTTCCAAGGAACCATTCATTTTGACCGACCAAGTTGGATTTATGCCAGAGATGTAAGGATAGTTCAACATTAGGAAAACAATCAACATAATTAATTGTGTTAAAAACCAAAACATCCCAAACCTCAAGATTATCTCAATAACTGTAGAAAAACCTTTGACAAAGTACATTATTCATTTATGCTAAAAATTTTAAACCTATAAAATGTGGACATAGAGGGATGTTTAATATCATAAAACTATCTATCTAACACTGAAAGCAGGCATCAGATGCACCCAAACCTTTTCCAATAAATACAGTAGGAAAACATAGGATGCTGCCTCTCTCGACTATTGTTTGATACAGTTCTGGAAGTGTGAGAAATAGTAATAAGAGAAAAAATTCTCTAAATGTATTTAAATTCTCTAATGTATCTAAAGATACGTAAAGAAGATATAAAACATCCCTATTTGCTGAGGTTAGGATGATTTACTTGGAAAATCCTAGAGAATTAGCAAAAATACTAAAAGCGATAAAAAACACTTCTCCCCTCCCCATCAACTACATTTCTATATAATAATAACAAAACATAAGAGGCAATAATAGAAAGGGAAATCCCATTCCAAATAACTACCAAATATATACAGTGTCTTGAGATTGAGCTACCAAAGCACATAGAAAACTTGCATAGACTTAATTACAAAGAAACACAGATCAATTGAAATGGTTAGAAAATACCCAGCTCATGATAACATAATATGCTAATATAACAAAAATGACAATACTACCAAAGTTAATTTACACTTTTAATTCTATACCAATCTCAAAGGAATTTGAATAGACCTTTAATAGAACTTGTTAAAATAATAAAATGTATTCGGGAAAACCCCAAAAGCTCATCATGGGAAATTATGAGAAGAAGTAGAGATAAAGGGGGAATGTCCAGACCGCACACTATATTTTACACCAGCAGTCATCAAAACTATCTGGTATTGGTTAAAAAGAGAAAGGTAGGGGGCGGTTAGGTGTCGCAGTGAATAGAGTACCAGCCCTAGAGTCAGGAGGACCTGAGTTCAAATTTGACCTCAGATACTTGACACACTTACTAGCCCTGTGACTTTGGGCAAGTCACTTAACCCCATTGCCCTCCCCAAAAAAAGAGAGAGAGAGAGAGAAAGGTAGATAAGAGGAACCAACTAGACAAAGAAGAATCAGAAATGATTAAGGTGTTTAATAAACAGGAAAGTGACTTATACAAGAACTTCCTATTTGATAAAAACTGATGGGACAACTGGAAAGCAGTCTGGTTAAGCTTAGACCAGCGCTTTATACCATGTACCACAGTACATTACAAATGGATATATGACCTTAATATTAAAGATCATACTATATAAAAATGAGAAGAGAAACAGATCATATACCTCCCACTGTTATAGCTAGGAGATATATTTTTAACCAAACAAGGGATAGAGGTGATTACAAAAGATAAAATAGGTAACTTTGATTACATGAAACTGAAAAGCTTCTGCACAAACAAAACTAACGTACCTAGGATAAGAGGGGAAGCAGTAGAAAAAGTCTTAAAAACAAATTTTTTTTCTGATAAAGGTTTAGTATCCAAGATATATAAACAATTAACATGTAATTAACATGTAAGACCAATAGTCATTCTCGAATAGATATTTTCTCAAAGGATATGAGCAAACAGCTCTCAAAAGAATTGCCAAGTATTCACAACCACATGAAAAGATGCTCTAAGTCACTAGTAATAAGAGAAATACAATTCAAAACAGCCATGAAGTCTCATCTCACACCAGGAATATTGGCAAAGATGTTGAAAATGACAACAGTTAATGTTGGGAAAATTGTCAGAAGATAGGCACACTAATACATTGTTAGTGGTATAAATGTTTTGAAAATCAATTTGGAATTGAATAAATAATAGTGACTATAATCTCCATATCCTTTGACTCAGAGATTCCATTACTGGGCTTATACCCCAATGAAGCTATTGATAAGAAAGTTCCCATAGACACCAAAACATTTATAGCAGCACTTTTTGTGATAGCAAGGAATTTGGAAACAAAGTACATGTCCATTTATTGGGGAATGGCTAAACAAATTGTGGTATATAAATGCATTAGAATACTATGATGGAAGAAATGATGGGTGTGATGAATCCAGTGAAGCATGGAAAGATCTCTATGAACTAATGCAGAGTGAAGTAAGCAGAGACAAGAAAACAATATACACAACATAAATGGCAAAAATCACCACATATATACAAAAAATCAAAATCGAATGTTGTAAAATTTTAAAGATTATGCACGTCTAGAAAAAAATGAGATGTGAGAGGAGGCTCCCAACCCATCCCTTTGAGGGAGGCCCATAGGTGCCGTACATGTTTTCATATTTTTTCATTGTATTGATTAGTTGTGCTGTGTTTCCCCTCTTTTTTGTATTAAAAATACTATTTGTTATATTGGATGGCTCTCAAGAATAGGGAGGGATACTGAAGAAAACTCACAATAGTTTCTAGGCCGGGCACTGAACATATCAAAGAACAAAACCCTTCAGCTCACATTCTAATGAGGGAGACAACATATACATATATAAATAGATGCAGAATAAAGACAAGGAAGCTGGGGGATGAGGAAAAGCTTCATGTAGAAAGGGGTCCTTGAGTTGCATCTTGAAGAGAGAGAGGGATTCTGTGAGGCAGAGGTGTGGAGAGAGGGCATTCCAGTCACAGAGATTGGACACAGGGTGGCTTCTGTGGGGAAAGGTAAAAAGGCCATGACTTACCCATTGATGACTCATTTGGCTGAATTGTAGAGTACAGGAAGAGGAGTTGCAATGAGGCTAAAAAAATAGGTCAAGGCCAAAAATCTTCAAGCCTGTGGCTCTGTGTGTTGGTCTTTATATTGTTGCTAAGTCTAGAGCTGGAGGAGGCAGCTGGTGGCACAGTTGGATAGAGCACTGGAGAGTCAGGAAGAATTGAATTCAAATCTGACTTCAGACACTTAATAGCTATATGATCCTGGCCAAGTCACTTATCCTCTTACTCTGCCTCAGGTTCCTCATCTAAAAAATGGGGATAATGGGGCAGCTAGGTGTCGCAGTGAGTAGAGCGTCGGCCCTGGAGTCAGAAGGACCTGAGTTCGGATCTGGCCTCAGACACTTACCACACACAAACAAAAAAACCTAGCCGTATGACCTTGGGCAAGTTACTTAACCCCAATTGCCGTCCAAAAAAAATGGGGATAATAATAGCACCTATCTCCCAGGGTTGTTGTGAAGATCAAAATGACACAATAATTGTAAAGCACTTTTCAACTTTTTTTTAAAGCCCCTTAAAGATAGAAAGAATTAATCTACTGTAGGATAAATTTCTATTCTGAGTATGTCTATATGTAATTATTTCATAACTATCAGAATGAGATTTCCCCCAAGTCTCTTTCTAAAATCACACCCTTTGAACATATCTAACAAAAGTTATCCAATAAGTAGATTCCTTTTTCCTTAATGTCACTAGATCCTAAGGTTGGTGCTGGGAGGGTCATCAGTTAATATATAGCTAGCTCAGACTAATTGCCATGGTTGTTGCTTTGAAATAGGAAGGTTTGCCTTTGGTTTTATTTGATACTGGCTGGCTTGATGTGTTGGGTAAAAGTACAATGACTTCAGCAGCCTTGAAAAGGATGAAAACATCCTTCTAACTGGCTCAATTCAAAACTAGCAAAGAACAAGATGATGTAGAATATTTCACATTGGCCTGAATAGCCACCTTCAAATGTGAGGTGACATTATGTGGAAAAGAGATAAACTTTCAGAAATGATAAAGCCATGTGTATATGATCATGGAAACACCACTTAAGTTTTGATTAATAGTACTTCACTAATGACATCCCAGCAAAAAAAGTTTGGATTTACAAGGCTTTTTTTATTAATAAAAATTGCTTCTGGCAGGCTTATACCTAAAATGCAGCGCAGAGAATTTTTTTTTCCACAAAAGGTCAAGATCTCATATTCTATATTTAACATCTTAGCACCTATTGACAAAGGTGAAATATCCCTAGTGAATTTTCGTTATAATGAGAAGAATGGAGAATTCCTTGAAAAGTTGTCATAATTCACAAATGGCTGAATTTAAGGGTCATTCGATGTAAAGTTTAAGAACCAGCTCTCTTAAAATGTTCAATACATTTTCAAGTTAAATTTGCATTATTAACATTTTTGCCATCACTTTCTTAAGTCTAGACAATCAACAAAATAATAAATCAAGTCTTTAATTTGATCATTCCAGCAGCATACCCCCCGCCCACCCCCACTCCCGCCCCATCCTAGATAACGTAAGATATTTTGCCAAGGGCTGGGCTATGCTCAAAGGGAGCACCCTACAAGCAAAGCTGTGACCAATTAAAAGCCTGGAACGTCTGAGGGTAAAGGGCTAGAGGTGGGGAATGGAGACAGTAACAAGAGTATTTTCTTATTCGACAGATAGCATTTACACCAGACTTTATGGTTTCCCAAAGCGCTTGTTTGATATTCTGAACAATCCTGTGAGGCGGGTCCCATTCTTATCCCCATTTTATGGATAAAGAGACTGAGAATGGGAAAGACTGAGTGACTTAACCAAGGTGACCCAGCTAGGGTCAATACCTTTTTTACCATCTATTAAGATGCTGGCAGTTTCCAAGAGATGGAGAAGTGAGGTTTAGTGAGAGCCCCAGAGAAGGGAGTCTGCCCCAAGAGGGATGGATGCTTGGTTCTTGTGCCTTCTCTGTTCACAGATGTGGTGCCACATGTTAGTGAGCCCCCAAAATGTGCCCCTAGGGGAACTGGACAGGTTCATGGCAAGGAGCAAAAGGCAGTCACAACTTAGCCTTATGAGGATCAGATTGCTGGGGAATATATACCCTTGTATTACTGAATAAAAGTGGAACCAAGAATATGTAAGTGGTGTGTGTGTGTGTGGGGGGTGTTGTTCTTTCCATAGTAAGAGAAATCTGGTGTTTTACTATTGAGCATATCTCAAATGGTGGATCGATCATTTCACTCACCTTGGCAGAAGTTGGCATACAGAATTCCTGTAAGATGGCAGAATCCACAGAACTGGCTGGCATCCTCCCACAGCAATGGGGACCCCTTCTGGTCAGGCCTTCCCCCAATTAACTTTTCTGACCAAAGCCCAGGAGACCTCTGACTCACCTGGTTGCAATTCAACGGAAAAGAATAGCAGACATGGTCCTCCCCACTTCCCACTAAAGCTGCTCCAAGGCAGACACTGAAAGCCATGAGAACTCCTGACTGCTCAGCCCTCCCCACTCTGCCTCTTGGCCAGGGTCTCCCACAGCTCAGCTAAGCCCCCCACAAAGACAGAATTGGGGAGGGTCTCCCCAAGGAGTCTAGACGAGCAAGCAAGGTGAGCCTGCCTTCATAGTTACCTTCCATAAATCATGCCTTTTTTAGGCACAAAACTCCCTGCTGTGAGCCCTGTTATGTTCTATCCATTAGAATTGTCTCAGAGAAACTGAGGCCTGGGAACGACGTTCTTTTAGAAAGGCCAAGGTCACCCACTGCATCCCGGGCCATCGACAGTTGGCTTGACCTATGTCTTGCCACTGGATTCTGAATGACTTTGGAGAGAGTGAAACTGAAGACTGCACAGCCCTGCCTCACACCACCAAGTCAAGACCCACTCCATGACATCATTGGTCCTCTTCTAGAATGAAGGACGAGCAATCCTCCCTCCCCCTGGCCCCAGATCATATCTAGGTTTATAAGAATAGAAAAATGAATAGAGATCTAAAGAAACCCAGTTCTTTTTTTTTTTTTTGCTTTTTTTAGAGGGCAATTGGGTTTAAGTAACTTGCCCGAGGTCACACGGCTAGGTTTTTTTGTTTTGTGTGTGCGTTAAGTGTCTGAGGTCGGATCTGAACTCAGGTCCTTCTGACTCCAGGGCCGACGCTCTACTCACTGCGCCACCTAGCTGCCCCAAGAAACCCAGTTCTATAAGGGTGTGCCTCAAAGTCCTAGGCTGGCTGTGCCTGGATATGAAAAGGCTAGGAAGGCCCAAAGGGAAAGCCCATGACCTTGCTTTGTGGTCTTGCTTTGACCCTGTGCCTTTCCTCCACTCACTCAACTACAGGAGAGAAAGAGAGGTTTTGAAAAGTAGGGAAGTCTGGGCTCCTGAGCGGTTTGGTCGTTATTAGGCAAACAACCATCCAGGGCTGGGATTCCAGGGCTGGGAAGCGCTAACTGTTAAACTTTCAGTGTGAGCATTTATTTACACCTGGAAATAGGTTTTGTTTTTGTACAGTCATTTTTTTTTTTCAGTCGTGCCTGGGCCCATTTGGGGTTTTCTTGGCAAAGATCCTAGAGAGGTTTGCCATTTCCTTCACGAGCTCATTTTACAGGTGAGGAAACCGAGGCACACAGGGTGAAGGGACTTGCCCAGAGTTCCTGACTCTAGGGCCTGTGTTCTATCCACTGAGCCACTTACCTAGCCTAGAATATAGGCAAGCCTACAGATAAAGGCTTGATTTACTGCTTTTGATTATCTGGCCTTAAGAAAGGGAAAGAGAATGTTAAAGCAGATTAAACCTAAAAGTGTATTGGTAGTTTTTAAGAACCCTTTGAGCCAATTGTTAAACATTTACCAGCAACACCCTGTCCTGCCCACCCACCAGCCTAGCCTTCAGATATTGAAATTGGGAAGTATTTAGAAGGTGTACCATAGCCTAGGCTCAGGTTTCTGAAGGAGGGCCCTAAACACTGGAGGAAACATTTTGTCACTACTTCTCTTTCTATGATACTTTCTGAAATACCTTTGCTTTTAATGAACTGTGTGTGTCCTGTTGGACAGTTATGTAGAATTCAAATAGAAATTAGGGTCACAAACCAGAACCCAAGGGTCCCTGTGGGCATCATATCAACTTAGGAAACCACACAGTAATAGATTTCTTTTTTAAATTAACATATCAATACATTAAAAGTAAAGCAGATAGGAACTAGTCTTTCATCTGGTTCATTCCCCCACTTGGTGTGGGATCTTGGTCTCATATTCTGGGCCCTCACTTCTCTTTCAGCTGTTTCACTAAATGAGAAAAGCCTGGACCCAGGGATCATTACAGGCTTGTGGGTGCCAATGAGATCCCACTTTTCCCTCCTGACTCCCTAACCCCCAAGGGTAACTGTCAACCTGTTGATTTCCTGAAAGGCTCATGCCCTGAGAGGGACATCTGATTATGGAATGGGTCCCAGTGATGTGTATAAGAACAGGGGACAGGAATAGAGGAACAGTCTCAGAGACATAGCTGCAGGATATTCCTGACACCCCACTACCTTCTGCATTGTTTTCTTCTTGGAAAGGGGTGTCCTGACCCAGTGGGGAAAGTCCTGTCTGTTGTTCCCATTGGATTGTACAGGGGACATATTGTATTGAATTAGTGATTCTAAACTAAAACTTTACCTGGGAACCCAAGATGGTCAAGGAAAAATAGGGCCAATGAAACTGTGTGTCTGGGGGAGTGTCCAGGAGCCCCTAAGACATGAAGCGATCAGGAATGGAGATGGCACAGGATGAAAGACCAATGTGGGCCAAGGGTGGAGGATTCTGCTTTAGCAGGCTTTGTGTGTCAGAGGGCCCCTTTACAGTCACATCTCTGATGATGCTAGCAGACACTAGACAGGAGGGGAAGGGAAGGGGACCAAAGAACTAGTTAGTCCCCCTGAAGACAGCTGAAATTGCTAACCACTGAAAACTCCATTTCCATGCCTCCCCTAGGCCTCTGCAAGCAATTAAGGGAGAATGTGATGTAGCCTCAGAGCCCCTCCCTAAGAGGCAAAGTTTGAATGGGGAGGGTAGTCCCGGTTGTGACAAATCCTTCCTTTTCCTTGTTCTGGCTGTATGGCCAAGTTTTACACTGCCCTCTGGGTGAGGTGGGCCCACCTGCCCTCCAGATGTGGATCTTTCTAACCTTCACCCTCTTGGTGGGGAGGGCCTGCTGCCCTCCACATGTGGATCTTTCTTATCTTCACCCTCTGGGGGGGGGGGCCTGCCTGCCCTCCAGATGTGAATCTTTCTTACCTTCACCGTCGGGAGAAAGGGCCTGCTGCCATCCAGATGTGGATCTTTCTTACCTTCACCCTCTGGGGGAGAGGACCTGCTGCCCTCCAGATGTGGATCTTTCTTCCCTTCACCCTCTTGGTGGGGAGGGCCTGCCTGCCCTCCACATGTGGATCTTTCTTACCTTCACTCTTTGCAGGGGGAGGGCCTGCCTGCCCACCCAGGTGTACCCCTTGGATATGGTTGCCCAGAGCTCTGCTTGGATTCTGAATGGAAGGGAATTCTTTGAGATGAAAAACCAGCTTTGGATTTCTAAACAGCTTTTATTTTGTTCTTTACATGCAACTGCTTAAATAATCCTTATCCATTTCATCTCTGAAACATTTCAATAGCTGAACAATTTAACAACTAGAAGTCAACATGAAACATGAAGCAAATGGGAGAAAAGAGACAGATTCCAAAGTGCTACAACCTGACAGATAAAGAACAAGCAGGCTGGGCTTAGTTGTTTCTATGTTGGCCTTCAGGAACTAATTGCAACAAAAAAACAGAAACCGGCTTTAGAAACTGGACTGGCTCCAGGAGCATGAGAGCTGAGGAAGGCCTTATTGTCCTTCCTGTGCACAAAAGCTGGAAAATGATGGAAGATGAGCTTTGTGGGAACAGCCACAGGCAGCAGGCAGTTGTGGGTGCCCAGCACTGGAAGACTCACTGCTCACTAGGGCCAGGCCAGCTCTTTGCCCAATTTTGCCCTACAGGTCACTAACAAAGCAGCCACTTGGGCCCTCCAAAGTGAAGGGAGGCAAGTGGGTCCTGTGGGCAGCAGGCCTCCCTATTCGGGATCGGCATATGGAAATGAGCTGACCAGGTCCCCAGACTCGTCTTTAATCTTGGTATAGACCCAGCGCCGGTTGCAGCGACACTTGACCCCACATTTCTTGGAACTGCATTTGGGGCATGGGTAGAAGCAGCCAGGGCAGTCTTCCTTGAGGCAGTCGCACAGGTCTGCACCATTACTAAGCAGCCTGCCTTTCCCATCATATTTCCTCCTCTCTCTCCTCCCTCGGGTATTCCCTCTAGATGGCTCAGGCCCCTTGGCAGCAGTGGGGCTAGGGCCCCCACAGGCTGCCTCAGCTCCCTTTTCCTCCTTGTCATCAGGTTTGGCCTCTGCTCCCTGGGGGGGATTCTTGCGAATAGTTAAGGCTATTAACTGCTCTACCACTGTTTGTCTTTGACTCTCTCCCATCTGCCCAAATTCAATGGCAGGCCTATCCCCTGCAGCAGCTTCCTCTTGATTGGCAGTGGCCTTCTTTCGTTTGCCTTTGGCTCTTTTGCCCTTGGCCTTGGTACTCATCCTGGCAGATCTTCCTCTTGGGCCTTCCTGCCTTGAGGTCTCTGCTCTAAGCGGCTCCACCTGGACCTTGGGGATGAGAGCACAAAACAGGGGGAGATGTCTTGGAGCAGAAGCTGCTGCTGCTGTGAATTCTGGGTGCCAACTCCAGAAAGCCAGGCCACATGGCGCCCAGCCAAAGGAGGCCCCCATAGAGTTGGTGCTGCTCAGGAGGAGGGCAGTGTGTGCACCCCCCCTCCCCACCGCTTTCCTCTGCTTTGCAAACTCCCCCACCAAACCTCTGGGAACCCACTCTGTAGATGCCCTCTTGGTTTGGGTCTGCCCATCCTCCTGTTGTCCTGGCTCCCCAGTCTGAGTCATCCAGCAGCCAGTCCTCCCTCCTGCTTCTGAAGCCCATTCCAACCCTTGTCTGGCTCCTAGCCCTGGGACTTGAGCAGCCCAGCTCTGTGGCCTCCAAACTCCCCTCCATCAGTGGTCTTGGAGAAGGAGCCTTCCAGCTGGCCTTTCATCCTCAGAGCTGGGCCTGCTTTCTCTGGGGCAAAAGAGGCAGGGAGGCTCACCAGGCTGTGAGACTGAGATCACGCCTGAGCCCCAGGTCATTCTCCCCATTTTGTCAGACTCTGCTACCACAGTTCCCGTTCCTTCTTCTTCTCCACCCCATTCCCTGTCCTTATCTTTGGGAGGCTTCCACATTCCTCTTAAGAGCCTTTCTAAAGATGGGAAGATGGAGCTCTTAGAAGGGATGCTTTGTGCTCTTTGGATGAAACAGGATGCACTGGATCTGAGATCTCATCCAAGCCATTCACCTAGACATAGGGGAAGTGAGGACTGAGTGGGCAGGGAGAGAGGGGGAGCAGCCAGGGTAGACTGCCAGGAGGCAGAGGAAAATAGGACCACAGCTTGGGAGGGGCCAAGGGGCAAGGGCCAAGGGAAGACTTTGTTGGAGCAGAAGGGGGGCATGGGGATTTTTGTGCAAGCAGAAGGGAATGAACCTGAAAGAAGACTGTGGACGTATGTATCTGTTCATGCAAACGCACCTCTATAAGCATGGGCAGAAAATGAGAGGAGAGGGGCAGCTAGGGGGTACAGTGAATAGAGCACTGGCCCTGGAGTCAGGAGGACCTGAGTTCAAATCCAGCCTCAGATTCTTAACACTTACTAGCCCTGTGACCTTGGGCAAGTCACATAACCCCAATTGCCCTGCCCTCCCCCTTCCAAAAAGCAAAAAACAAAAACAAAACAAAACGAGAGGAGAGCATTGCCCTGAGCCAAGCATTGGCTCTTCCACTGAGAAGTCAGTGGGGTTTCTGTAGTGAGAAGTTAAGGGTCAAGGACAGGGAGGGGGGTGTCTCACCCCCAACTTACAGAGGCCAGTCAGGAGCTGCTGCTTCTCTCTGCTGGGCTCCCAGAAGGGGCAGCCACTTGATGTTCAGGTGATGATCCAGAAAGAGGCCTCTGGCTGGCAAGGGGGAATGGGTTTTCACCAGCACCTGGGCACCAAAGAGAATTCTGAGTAAGAGACACAAAAGCAGGAGGGAAAACTGGGAGCCAGTGAGTAGACTCAGTGGTTTGGGTGAGGTCTCCTGCAAGTTGGTGCAGCTTGGCCTTGCCTATGCCAGCAGCCCCCTCCTTGTAGGCCCGGGCATCTCCCCCATTCACCTATATGCCAGAGATGGCCGTCCTTGGGGGCTGGATGTCTTTACTGCTCATCCCCAGGTTTCTAAACAGGAGGCCATGGAGGCAGCCACTGAGGGAGGCAGCAGAGGCAAGGAGGACAAGGAGACATGTCTGCCAGGGGCCTGCTGAATCTCTAAAGATGGCCAGGTCCTGCCCTGGGTGGACAGCCCTCTCCTGGATACCTGGGGGGCCGTGGTGTGGCCTTTGGGGGGGGGTGCTCATCCAGAAGACGCCCCTCTGCCCCAGGTCACCATCTGGCCTGCCACTTGGCCATTTAACACTTATCTTCATGGGCTCTGGCATAACCCAGGCTCTTCCTTAATTAATAACTTCTTGACTTATTTCTCCATGAAGCAGCAAGGCTCAGAACCCCCAGGCCTGCATTCAGTATTAGTTATTGGAGTATCTGAATTGTATTAGACTCCACCAGAGTGATTAAGACTACACGCACTTGGACAGTACAAGAGACGACACAAGGCAGCATCCCATGGAATGGCTGTGGCCTCTTCTAGAACATTAGAGTGATGTCACATCCTACAGATTCCCTCAGGGGAGAACGTCTCCCCCCAGTGAGGATCAGCCAGGGGGCTGGGCACTGTGTGTGTGTGTGTGTGTGCACTTGTGTGTTTGTGTGTCTATGTGAGTATGTGTGTGAGTGTGTGTTTCTGTGTTTCTGTGCCTCTGTTTCTTTGTGCCTGTGTGTGTCTTTGTGTGTGTGTGTGTGTGTGTCTGTGTGTTCCTGGGAGAGAGTTCGTGTGTCTTTGTGTCTATTTTTGTGTTCCTCTGAGGGAGTTTGTGTTCCTGTGAGGGTGTTTGTGTGTCTTTGTGGCTATGTGTGTGTTCCTGTGAGGGAGTTTGTGTGTTTGTGCTTCTGTGAGGGAGTTTGTGTGTCTTTGAGTGTATGTCTGTGTGTTCCTGTGAGGGAGTTTGTGTGTTTGTGTTCCTGTGAGGGAGTTTATGTGTCTTTGTGTCTATTTTTGTGTTCCTCTGAGGGAGTTTGTGTATTTGTGTTCCTGTGAGGGAGTTTTTTGTCTTTGTGTGTATGTCTGTGTGTTCCTGTGAGGGAGTTTGTGTGTTTGTGTTCCTGTGAGGGAATTTGTGTGTCTTTTTGTCTATTTTTGCATTCCTGTGAGGGAGTTTGTGTGTCTTTGTGTCTATTTTTGTGTTCCTCTGAGGGAGTTTGTGTGTTTGTGTTCCCGTGAGGGAGTTTGTGTGTCTGTGTGTTCCTGTGAGGGAGTTTGTGTTTTTGTGTTCCTGTGAGGGAGTTTGTGTGTCTGTGTGTGTCTTTGTGTGTATGTCTATGTGTTCCTGTGAGGGAGTTTGTGTGTTTGTGTTCCTGTGATGGAGTTTGTGTGTCTTTGTGTGCATATCTGTGTGTTCCTGTGAGGGAGTTTTTGTGTCTTTGTGTCTATTTTTGTGTGTCTCTGAAGGAGTATGTGTGTTTGCGTTCCTATGAGGGAATTTGTGTGTCTGTGTGTGTGTCTTTGTGTGTATGTCTTTGAGTTCTTGTGAGGGAATCTGTGTGTTTGTGTTCCTGTGTGGGAGTTTGTTTTCTTTGTGTCTATGTGTGTGTTCCTGTGAGGGAGTTTGTGTGTTTCTGTTTCTGTGAGGGAGTTTTTGTGTCCGTTTGTGTCTTTATGTGCATATCTGTGTGTTCTTGTGAGGGAGTTTGTGTGTTTGTGTTCCTGTAAAGGAGTTTGTGTGTCTTTGTGTCTATGTGTGTGTTCCTGTGAGGGAGTTTGTGTGTCTTTGTGTCTATTCTTGTGTTCCTCTGAAGGAGTTTGTCTGTTTGTCTTCCTGTGAGGGAGTCTGTGTGTCTTTGTGTCTATGTGTGTGTTCCTGTGAGGGAGTTTGTGTGTTTGTGTTCCTTTGAGGGAGTTTGTGTGTCTTTGTGTGTATGTCTGTGTGATCCTGTGAGGGACTTTGTGAGTTTGTGTTCCTGTGAGGGAATTTTTGTGTCTTTTTGTCTATTTTTCCATTCCTGTGAGGGACTTTGTGTGTCTTTGTGTCAATTTTTGTGTTCCTGTGAGGGAGTTTGTGTGTTTGTGTTCCTGTGAGGGAATTTGTGTGTCTTTTTGTCTATGTGTATGTTCCTGTGAGGGAGTTTGTGTGTTTGTGTTTCTGTGAGGGAGTTTGTGAGTCTGTGTGTGTTTTTGTGTGCATGTCTGTGTGTTCTTGTGAGGGAGTTTGTGTCTTTGTGTTCCTGTGAGGGAGTTTGTGTGTCTTTGTGTGTATGTCTGTGTGTTCCTGTGAGGGAGTTTGTGTGTTTGTGTTCCTCTGAGGGAATTTGTATGTCTTTATGTCTAATTTTGCGTTCCTCTGAGGGAGTTTGTGTGTCTTTGTGTCTATTGCTGTGTTCCTCTGAGGGAGTTTGTGTGTTTGTGTTCCTGTGAGGGAATTTGTGTGTTTTTGTGTGTATGTCTTTGTGCTTGTTTTCCTTTGAGGGAGTTTGTGTGTCTGTGTGTCTATGTGTGTGTTCTTTTGAGGGAGTTTGTGTGTTTATGTTCCTTTGAGGGAGTTTGTGTGTCTGTGTGTCTATGTCTGTGTGTTCCTGTGAGGGAGTTTGTGTTTTTGTGTTCCTGTGAGGGAGTTTGTGTGTCTGTGGGTGTCTTTGTGTGTATGTCTATGTGTTCCAGTGAGGGAGTCTGTGTGTTTGTGTTCCTGTGAGGGAGTTTGTGTGTCTGTGCGTCTATGTGTGTGATACTGAGAGGGAATTTGTGTGTGTGTCTTTGTGTGTATTTCTGTGTGTTCTTGTGAGGGAGTTTGTTTGTTTGTCTTCTTTTGAGGGAGTTTGTGTGTCTTTGTGTCTATTTTTGTGCTCCTCTGAGGGAGTTTCTGTGTTTGTGTTCCTGTGATGGAATTTGTGTGTTTTTGTGTATGTCTGTGTGTTTGTGTTCCTTTGAGGGAATTTGTGTGTCTGTGTGTCTATTTTTGTGTCCCTCTGAGGGAGTTTGTGTGCTTGTGTTCCTGTGAGGGAGTTTGTGTGTCTTTTTGTCTATGTCCGTGTGTTCCTGTGAGGGAGTTTGTGTTTTTGTGTTCCTGTGGGGGAGTTTGTGTGTCTGTATGTGCCTTTGTGTGTATGTCTATGTGTTCCAGTGAGGGAGTTTGTGTGTTTGTGTTCCTGTGAGGGAGTTTGTGTGTCTGTGTGTCTATGTGTGTGTTCCTGTAAGGGAATTTGTGTGTTTGTTTGTCTGTGTGTGCCTTTGTGGGTATGTCTATGTGTTCCAGTGAGGGATTTTGTGTGTTTGTATTCCTGTGAGGGAATTTGTGTGTCTGTGTGTCTATGCGTGTGTTCTTGTGAGGGAGTTTGTGTTTTTGTGTTCCTGTGAGGGAGTTTGTGTGTCTTTGTGTGTATGTCAGTGTTTTCCTGTGAGGGAGTTTGTGTTTGTGTTCCTGTGAGGGAATTTGTGTGTCTTTGTGTGTATGTCAGTGTTTTCCTGTGAGGGAGTTTGTGTGTTTGTGTTCCTGTGAGGGAATTTGTGTTTCTGTGTGTCTATGTGTGTGTTCTTGTGAGGGAGTTTGTGCGTTTGTGTTCCTGTGAGGGAATTTGTGTTTCTGGGTGTCTATGTGTGAGTTCCTGTGAGGGAGTTTGTGTGTCTTTGTGTCTATTTTTGTGTTCCTCTGAGGGAGTTTGTGAGTTTGTGTTCCTGTGAGGGAGTTTGTGTGTTTGTGTTCCTGTGATGGGATTTATGTGTTTTTGTGTGTATGTCTCTGTGTTTGTGTTCCTTTGAGGGAGTTTCTGTGTCTTTCTGTCTATTTCTGTGTTCCTCTGAGGGAGTTTGTGTGTTTGTGTTATTGTGAGGGAGTTTGTGTGTCTGTGTGTCTATGTGTGTGTTCCTGTGAGGGAATCTGTGTGTTTGTGTTCCTGTGAGGGAGTTAGTGTGTCTTTGTGTGTCTGTCTGTGTGTTCCTGTGAGGGAGTTTGTGTTCCTGTGAGGAAGTCTGTTTGTCTTTGTGTGTGTTCCTGTGAGGAAGTTTGTGTGTTTGTGTTCCTGTGAGGGAGTTTGTGTGTTTGTGTTCCTGTGAGGGAATTTGTGTTTCTGTGTGTCTATGTGTGTGTTCTTGTGAGGGAGTTTGTGTGTTTGTGTTCCTGTGAGGGAATTTGTGTTTCTGTGTGTCTATGTGTGAGTTCCTGTGAGGGAGTTTGTGTGTCTTTGTGTCTATTTTTGTGTTCCTCTGAGGGAGTTTGTGTTCCTGTGAGGGAGTTTGTGTGTTTGTGTTCCTGTGATGGGATTATGTGTTTTTGTGTGTATGTCTCTGTGTTTGTGTTCCTTTGAGGGAGTTTGTGTGTCTTTGTGTCTATTTCTGTGTTCCTCTGAGGGCGTTTGTGTGTTTGTGTTATTATGAGGGAGTTTGTGTGTCTGTGTGGCTATGTGTGTGTTCCTGTGAGGGAATTTGTGTGTTTGTGTTTATGTAAGGGAATTTATGTGTCTGTGTGTGTTCCTGTGAGGGATATTGTGTGTTTGTGTTCCTGTGAGGGAATTTGTGTGTCTGTGTGTGTCTTTGTGTGTATATCTGTATGTTCCTGTGAGGGAGTTTGTGTGTTTGTGGTCCTGTGAGGGAGTTTGTGTGTTTTTTGTGTATGTCTGTGTGTTCCTGGGAGGGAGTTTGTGTGTTTGTGTTCCTGTGAGGGAATTTGTGTGTCTGTGATTCTAAGTGTGTATTCCTGTGAGGGAGGTTGTGTGTCTTTGTGTCTATTTTTGTATCCCTCTGAGGAAGTTTGTGTGTTTGTGTTCCCGTAGGGAATTTCTGTGTCTTTGTGTTTATGTCTGTGTATTCCTGTGAGGGAGTGTGTGTTTGTGTTCCTGTGAGGGAATTTGTGTGTCTTTGTGTCTATTTTTGTGTTCCTCTGAGGGAGTTTGTGTGTTTGTGTTCCTGTGAGGGAGTCTGTGTATCTTTGTGTCTATGTGTGTGTTCCTGTGAGTTTGTGTATTTGTGTTCCCGTGAGGGAGTTTCTGTGTATTTGTGTCTAAGTGTGTGTTCCTGTGAGGGAGTTTGTATTTTTGTGTTTCTGTGAGGGAGTTTGTGTGTCTGTGTGTGTCTTTGTGTGCATGTCTGTGTATTCTTGTGAGGGAATTTGTGTGTTTGTCTTCCTGTGAGGGAGTTTGTGTGTCTTTGTGTCTATGTGTGTGTTCCTCTGAGGGAGTTTGTGTGTTTGTGTTTCTCTGAGGGGGTTGTGTTTCTTTGTGTGTATGTCTGTGTGTTCCTGTGAGGGAGTTTGTGTGTTTGTGTTCCTGTGAGGGAATTTGTGTGTCTGTGTTTCTATGTGTTTGTTCCTGTGAGGGAATTTGTGTGTCTTTGTGTCTATTTTTGTGTTCCTCTGAGGGAGTTTGTGTTCCTATGAGGGAGTTTGTGTTTCTTTGTGTCTATATGTGTGTTCCTCTGATGGAGTTTGTGTGTCTTTGTGTCTATTTTTGTGTTCCTCTGAGGGAGTTTGTGTGTCTGTGTTCCTGTGAGGGAATTTGTGTGTCTTTGTGTGTGTGTCTGTTTGTTCCTCTGAGGGAGTTTGTGTTTTTGTGTTCCTGTGAGGGAATTTTTTGTGTCTTTGTGTGTATGTCTATGTTTTCCAGCGAGGGAGTTTGTGTGTTTGTGTTCCTGTGAGGGCATTTGTGTGTCTGTGAGTCTAATTCCTCTGAGGGAGTTTGTATGTCTTTGTGTCTATTTTTGTATTCCTCTGAGGGAGTTTGTGTGTTTCTGTTCCTGTGAGGGAATTTGTGTGTTTTGTGTGTATGTCTGTGTGTTTGTGTTCCTTTGAGGGAGTTTGTGTGTCTCTGTGTCTATGTGTGTGTTCTTGTGAGGGAGTTTGTGTGTTTGTGTTCCTTTGAGGGAGTTTGTATATCTGTGTGTCTATGTCTGTGTGTTACTGTGAGGGAGTTTGTGTTTTTGTGTTCCTGTGAGGGAGTTTGTGTGTCTTTGTGTCTATTTTTGTGTTCCTCTGAGGGAGTTTGTGTGTTTATGTTCCTGTGAGGGAGTTTGTGTGTCTTTGTGTTTATTTTTGTGTTCCTCTGAGGGAGTTTGTGTTTTTGTGTTCCTGTGAGGGAATGTGTGTCTTTGTGTGTATGTCTGTGTGTTCTTGTGAGGGAGTTTGTGTGTCTTTGTGAGTATGTTCTGTGTGTTCCTTTGAGGGAGTTTGTGTGTTTGTGTTCCCGTGAGGGAATTTGTGTGTCTGTTTCTATGTGTGTGTTCCTGTGAGGGAGTTTATGTGTCTTTGTGTGTCTATTTTTGTGTTCCTCTGAGGGAGTTTGTGTGTTTGTGTTCCTGTGAGGGCATTTGTGTGTTTGTGTTCCTCTGATGGAGTTTGTGTGTCTTTGTGTCTATTTTTGTGTTCCTTTGAGGGAGTTTGTGGTTTTGTGTTCCTGTGAGGGAATTTTTTGTGTCTGTGTGTCTTTTTGTGTATATCTGTGTGTTCTTGTGTGGGAGTTTGTGTGTTTGTGTTCCTGTGAGGGAATCAGTGTGTCTTTGTGTGTCTTTGTGTGTATGTCTGTGTGTTCCTGTGAGGGAGTGTATGTGTTTGTGTTCCTGTGAGGGAATTTGTGTGTCTGTGTGTCTATGTGTGTGTTCCTGTGAGGGAGTTTGTGTTTGTGGTCCTGTGAGGGAGTTTGTGTGTCTGTGTGTCTTTGTGTGTGTATCTGTGTGTTCTTGTGAGGGAGTTTGTGTGTTTGTGTTCTTGTGAGAGAATTTGTGTGTCTGTGTGTCTATGTCTGTGTTCCTGTGAGGGAGTTTGTGTGTCTTTGTGTCTATTTTTGTGTTCCTCTGAAGGAGCTTGTCTGTTTGTCTTCCTGTGAGAGAGTCTGTGTGTCTTTGTGTCTATGTGTGTGTTCCTGTGAGGGAGTTTGTGTGTTTGTGTTTCTGTGAGGGAGTTTGTGTGTCTTTGTGTGTATGTCTGTGTGTTCCTGTGAGGGAGTTTGTATATTTGTGTTCCTGTGAGGGAATTTGTGTGTCTTTGTGTCTATTTTTGTGTTCCTGTGAGGGAGTTTGTGTGTTTGTGGTCCTGTGAGGGAGTTTGTGTGTCTTTGTGTGTATGTCTGTGTGTTCCTATGAGGGAGTTTGTGTTTTTGTGTTCCTGTGAGGGAGTTTGTGTGTCTGTGTGTCTATTTTTGTGTTCCTCTGAGGGAGTTTGTGGGTTTGTGTTCCTGTGAGGGAGTTTGCGTGTCTTTTTGTCTATTTTTGTGTTCCTCTGAGGAAGTTCGTGTGTTTGTGTTCCTGTGAGGGAGTTTGTATTTTTGTGTTCCTGTTAGGGAGTTTGTGTATCTATTTTTGTGTTCCTCTGAGGGAGTTTGTGTGTTTGTGTTCCTGTGTGGGCGTTGGTGTGTCTTTATGTCTATGTGTGTGTTCCTGTGAGGGAGTTTGTGTGTTTGTGTGTCTTTGTGTGTATGTCTGTGTGTTCCTGTGAGGGAGTTTGTGTGTTTGTGTTTCTGTGAGGGAGTTTGTGTGTCTGTGTGTGCCTTTGTGTGCATGTCTTTGTATTCTTGTGAGGGAGTTTGTGTGTTTGTGTTCCTGTAAGGGAGTCTGTGTGTCTTTGTGTCTATGTGTGTGTTCCTCTGAGTGAATTTGTGTGTCTGTGTGTGTCTTTGTGTGTGTATCTGTGTGTTCTTGTGAGGGAGTTTGTGTGTCTGTGTTCCTGTGAGGGAGTTTGGCTATTTTTGTGTCTATTTTTGTGTTCCTCTGAGGGAGTTTGTGTGTTTCTGTTCCTGTGATGGAGTCTGTGTGTCTTTGTGTCTATTTTTGTGTTCCTGTGAGGGAGTTTGTGTTTTTGTGGTCCTGTGAAGGAGTTTGTGTGTCTTTGCGTATATGTCTGTGTGTTCCTGTGAGGGAGTTTGTGTTTTTATGTTCCTGTCAGGGAGTTTGTGTGTTTTTGTGTTCCTCTGAGGGAGTTTGTGTGTTTGTATTCCTGTGAGGGAGTTTGTGTTTTTGTGTCTATTTTTGTGTTCCTCTGAGGGATTTTGTGTGTTTGTGTTCCTGTGAGGGAGGTTGTGTGTCTTTGTGTCTATTTTTGTGTTCCTGTGAGGGAGTTTGTGTGTTTGTGGTCCTGTGAGGGAGTTTGTATTTTTGTGTTCCTCTGAGGAAGTTCGTGTGTTTGTGTTCCTGTGAGGGAGTTTGTATTTTTGTGTTCCTGTTAGGGAGTTTGTGTATCTATTTTTGTGTTCCTCTGAGGGAGTTTGTGTGTTTGTGTTCCTGTGTGGGCGTTGGTGTGTCTTTGTGTCTATGTGTGTGTTCCTGTGAGGGAGTTTGTGTGTTTGTGTGTCTTTGTGTGTATGTCTGTGTGTTCCTGTGAGGGAGTTTGTGTGTTTGTGTTTCTGTGAGGGAGTTTGTGTGTCTGTGTGTGCCTTTGTGTGCATGTCTTTGTATTCTTGTGAGGGAGTTTGTGTGTTTGTGTTCCTGTAAGGGAGTCTGTGTGTCTTTGTGTCTATGTGTGTGTTCCTCTGAGTGAATTTGTGTGTCTGTGTGTGTCTTTGTGTGTGTATCTGTGTGTTCTTGTGAGGGAGTTTGTGTGTCTGTGTTCCTGTGAGGGAGTTTGTCTATTTTTGTGTCTATTTTTGTGTTCCTCTGAGGGAGTTTGTGTGTTTGTGTTCCTGTGATGGAGTCTGTGTGTCTTTGTGTCTATTTTTGTGTTCCTGTGAGGGAGTTTGTGTTTTTGTGGTCCTGTGAAGGAGTTTGTGTGTCTTTGCGTATATGTCTGTGTGTTCCTGTGAGGGAGTTTGTGTTTTTATGTTCCTGTCAGGGAGTTTGTGTGTTTTTGTGTTCCTCTGAGGGAGTTTGTGTGTTTGTATTCCTGTGAGGGAGTTTGTGTGTCTTTGTGTCTATTTTTGTGTTCCTCTGAGGGAGTTTGTGTGTTTGTGTTCCTGTGAGGGAGTTTGTGTGTCTTTGTGTTTATTTTTGTGTTCCTCTGAGGGAGTTTGTGTTTTTGTGTTCCTGTGAGGGAATGTGTGTCTTTGTGTGTATATCTGTGTGTTCTTGTGAGGGAGTTTCTGTGTCTTTGTGTGTATGTTCTGTGTGTTCCTTTGAGGGAGTTTGTGTGTCTGTGTTTCTATGTGTGTGCTCCTGTGAGGGAGTTTGTGTGTCTTTGTGTCTATTTTTGTGTTCCTCTGAGGGAGTTTGTGTGTTTGTGTTCCTGTGAGGGAGTTTGTGTGTTTGTTCCTCTGATGAGTTTGTGTGCTTTGTGCTATTTTTGGGTTCCTCTGAGGGAGTTTGTGTTTTTGTGTTCCTGTGAGGGAATGTGTGTTTTTTGTGTGTATGTCTGTGTGTTCTTGTGAGGAATTTGTGTGCTTTGTGTGTATGTTCTATGTGTTCCTTTGAGGGAGTTTGTGTGTCTCTGTTTCTATGTGTGTGTTCCTGTGAGGGAGTTTGTGTGTCTTTGTGTCTATGTGTGTGTTCCTGTGAGGGAGTTTGTGTTTGTCTGTGAGGGAGTTTGTGTGTCTGTGTGTCTTTGTGTGTGTATCTGTGTGTCTTGTGAGGGAGTTTGTGTGTTTGTGTTCTGTGAGAGAATTTGTGTGTCTGTGTGTCTATGTGTGTGTTCTGTGAGGGAGTTTGTGTGTTTGTGTTCCTGTGAGGGAGGTTGTGTATTTGTGTCTATTTTTGTGTTCCTGTGAGGGAGTTTGTGTGTTTGTGGTCCTGTGAGGGAGTCTGTGTGTCTTTGTGTTTATTTTTGTGTTCCTCTGAGGG
Organism: Gymnobelideus leadbeateri; assembly: GCA_011680675.1. Classification (NCBI taxonomy): domain Eukaryota; kingdom Metazoa; phylum Chordata; class Mammalia; order Diprotodontia; family Petauridae; genus Gymnobelideus; species Gymnobelideus leadbeateri. The sequence continues at coordinate 46,926 of WOXC01011929.1, read as the reverse complement.
AGTTTGTGTTTTTGTGTTCCTGTGAGGGAATGTGTGTCTTTGTGTGTATATCTGTGTGTTCTTGTGAGGGAGTTTCTGTGTCTTTGTGTGTATGTTCTGTGTGTTCCTTTGAGGGAGTTTGTGTGTCTGTGTTTCTATGTGTGTGTTCCTGTGAGGGAGTTTGTGTGTCTTTGTGTCTATTTTTGTGTTCCTCTGAGGGAGTTTGTGTGTTTATGTTCCTGTGAGGGAGTTTGTGTGTCTTTGTGTTTATTTTTGTGTTCCTCTGAGGGAGTTTGTGTTTTTGTGTTCCTGTGAGGGAATGTGTGTCTTTGTGTGTATGTCTGTGTGTTCTTGTGAGGGAGTTTGTGTGTCTTTGTGTGTATGTTCTGTGTGTTCCTTTGAGGGAGTTTGTGTGTTTGTGTTCCTGTGAGGGAATTTGTGTGTCTGTTTCTATGTGTGTGTTCCTGTGAGGGAGTTTGTGTGTCTTTGTGTCTATTTTTGTGTTCCTCTGAGGGAGTTTGTGTGTTTGTGTTCCTGTGAGGGCATTTGTGTGTTTGTGTTCCTCTGATGGAGTTTGTGTGTCTTTGTGTCTATTTTTGGGTTCCTCTGAGGGAGTTTGTGTTTTTGTGTTCCTCTGAGGGAATGTGTGTCTTTGTGTGTATGTCTGTGTGTTCTTGTGAGGGAGTTTGTGTGTCTTTGTGTGTATGTTCTATGTGTTCCTTTGAGGGAGTTTGTGTGTCTGTGTTTCTATGTGTGTGTTCCTGTGAGGGAGTTTGTGTGTCTTTATGTCTATTTTTGTGTTCCTCTGAGGGAGTTTGTGTGTTTGTGTTCCCGTGAGGGAGTTTGTGTGTTTGTGTTGTTTTGAGGGAGTTTGTGTGTCTTTGTGTCTATTTTTGTGTTCCTCTGAGGGAGTTTGTGTTTTTGTGTTCCTGTGAGGGAATGTGTGTCTTTGTGTGTATATCTGTGTGTTCTTGTGAGGGAGTTTGTGTGTCTTTGTGTGTATCTTCTGTGTGTTCCTTTGAGGGAGTTTGTGTGCCTGTGTTTCTATGTGTGTGTTCCTGTGAGGGAGTTTGTGTGTCTTTATGTCTATTTTTGTGTTCCTCTGAGGGAGTTTGTGTGTTTGTGTTCCCGTGAGGGAGTTTGTGTGTTTGTGTTGTTTTGAGGGAGTTTGTGTGTCTTTGTGTCTATTTTTGTGTTCCTCTGAGAAACAAACACACAAACACAAAAACTCAGACTCCCTCAGAGGAACACAAAAATAGACACAAAGACGCAGTTTGTGTATTTGTGTTCCTGTGAGGGAATTTGTGTGTCTTTGTGTCTATTTTTGTGTTCCTGTGAGGGCGTTTGTGTGTTTGTGTTCCTGTGAGGGAGTTTGTGTTTCTTTGTTTCTATTTTTGTGTTCCTCTAAGGGAGTTTGTGTGTTTATGTTCCTGTGAGGGAATGTGTGTCTTTGTGTGTCTTTGTGTGTATATCTGTGTGTTCTTGTGAGGGAGTTAGTGTGTTTGTGTTCCTGTGAGGGAGTTTGTGTGTCTGTGGGTTTCTTTGTGTGTATGTCTGTGTTTTTCACTGAGGGAGTATGTGTGTTTGTGTTCCTGTGAGGGAATTTGTGTGTCTGTGTGTGTTTTTGTGTGCATGTCTGTGTGTTCTTGTGAGGGAATTTGTGTGTTTGTGTTCCTCTGAGGGAGTTTGTGTGTCTTTGTGTGTATGTCTGTGTGTTTCTCTGAGGGAGTGTGTGTGTTTGTGTTCCTGTGAGGGAGTTTGTGTGTGTGTGAGTGTGTGAGTGTGTCTGGCGCACATGTAGCCCAGCCCCCCACTTGGCCTCAGAGGCCCCAGGAGCCTGTGAGGACCCTTTTGCCCCTCTCCCACCACGCCAACGCCCCTCCCCCACCCTGCCCACCCAGAGGAGTGAGGGGAAGGAAAAGGGGGCCCTACCCCCACTGTCTGTCTGTCTGTCTGTCTGTGGGTCTCCCTTCCCCGTCTTGCCCCCTTGGGCGCTCGGCAAACACCACCTCAGGGTCCTCTGGAGATGCCGGGCGCAATGGAAGCAGCCTGCTCTGCCCCCTAATGATAGAGGACGACAGGAAGAGGGGCGGGGCATAGAGAGGGGGGCGGGGCGGAGAGAGGGGGAGGGGCAGCAGAGAGGGGGGAGGGGCAGAGAGAAAGGGGAGGGGCAGAGAGAGAGGAGAGGAGGGGCAGAGAGAAAGCGCAGAGGCGACAGAGAGATGGGGAAAGCTAGAGGGGAACTCTCCGTGGGGAGAGAAGCGAAGGAGAGGAGCAGAGATGGCTAGTGCAGCTGTGCCCCCAGCAAGCATGTAGGAGTCAGACATCCTTTCCCTGAATGGATGCTAGGAAGTCACCTAGTCCGTATTACAGCAGAGGAAACTGAGATCTGGCGACGGGAAGGGGCTTGTCGAGGATCACACTGCTATTAATATCAGAAGCAGCGTTTGAACGTCTTTCCAGCGAGGGACTTAGGAGGCTCTCAGGGATTTCTTCCAATCCAATTCTAAGCAGCTTACCTTTTCTCTCCCCCTACTCTCTAGCACCACTTCCACCTCCTATATTCTTTCAAAACCTTAATTCCAGGCCATGTGTGAAGGCTCCTGGGTTGACTGTCCACAACACTTTCCTTGAGGGACAACAGTTTGTGTGATCCATTGCCCCCTTTTCTGGCTTCAAGTAGAACCGGCAATTTGGTGGTTGGGAGAGGCAAGTTGTGAATTTTGCATTGTCTTTCCCTAGTAGCCAGAATGTAGCAAGGTGTTAATATTTACTTACTTAAAGCGGGGGGGTGGGGGTGGGGGTGGGGATGGGGGTGGGGGTGGGGAGCTGTTAGAGCACTCTCTCTTCTGTTATGTGAGCTCCCCATCCAACTTGAATAAATTAAAGTGTATATGTCTCCGGAACGTGGGCATCCCCACTGGTGTCTTAGTCACAGAATACAAGGAATGCAAGTTGGTGAAAGCCAAAAGAAATGAAGTCTGCCTATTCACCACATTCTGACATGCATTTGGATGAACCCCAAAAGAGCTCATTCATAAGTATTTAGATCTCGATCTTGTATAGATCTTGTCAATGGACCATGAGTTCGCCTCAGAATTAAGTAGGAGGCAGCTAAGTGGGCTGGGATTGCCTTTGGTTGCTTCACAGCCTTCTTTAATGACCCCAACTTTTCCCAGAAACAACCCCCCCTAGTCTGAAGACCAGTATTCTACTGGTGTTGTATAATTACCAGTCATAGAACGCTACTATGCGGAAAGAATGAAAAACGAACATCCCTCTTTGACTGATAAAGAGACACATGGTGAGCGGGAGTGGGCTGTAAAGAGAAAGAACAGTAAAGGATGCCTTTGAAGAGATTTATGATCAAAAGAGAAGATGAAGCCATCTTCTATCAGCCAGCTGACAAAAATGATGGCTAACCATTGGGCTACCCCCAGTTGAGCATGCCACCCATCGTGCTGTGCTATTGATGATCACACCTTATCAAATGGAAACCCAATAGCACAGGAATAGGAGCAAAGGTACTCCCCACTATTGGGGTATTCCCACTATTGGCTTCCTTCATTCCTATTCCTGTGCATGCACTGCTACTGGAAAAACCATAGCCTTGTATATATATGGACCTTGGTCAGAAAAGTAACATCTGTGCTTTTTAATCTGTGTCCAGATTTGCCATAGCTTTCTTTCCAAAGAGCAAGCATCTTTTAATTACATGACTGCACTTCCTGTTTGCATTGATCTTTGAGCCCAAGAATATAAAACCTGACACTTCTTCCATTTCTTGCCCGTTTGCCAGAAAATGACAGGACCAATTGCCAAGATCTTAGGTTTTTTGATGTTAAACTTCAAGCCAGCTTTCACACTCCCCTCTTTCATCCGCACCAAGAGGCTTCTTAATTCCTCTTCACTTTCTGCCATCAGAGTAATATCATCTGCATATCTGAGACTGTGTTTTTTTTTCTTTTTGGAGGGCAACTGGGGTTAAGTGACTTGCCCAAGGTCACATGGCTAGTTTTTGTATTAAGTATCTGAAGCCAGACTTGAACTCATGTCCTCCTGACTCCAGGGCCAGTGCTCTATACACTGTGCCACCTATCTGCCCCATATCTGAGACTGTTGCTATTTCTCCTGGCAACCTTCATTCTACCTTTAATGTCCAGCCTGGCATTTCCCATGATGTACTTTACATGTAAGTAAATTAAATAAAGTGACAGTATACAGCTTTGTCACACTCCTCTCCCAATCTTAGATCAATCTGTTCTTCCATGTTTGGTTCTAACTCTTGCTTCTTGACCCCCATACAAGGTTCCTCAGGAGATAAGTAAGATAATCTGGTATTAACATCTCTTTGAGGACTTGTCACATTTTGTTGTGATTCACATAGTCAAAGGCTTTAATGTAGTCAATGAAGCAGATGTTTTTTTTTTTCCTGGAACATCCTTGCTTACTCCATAATCCAGCGAAATTTGGCAATTTGGTCTCTAGTTTCTCTGCCTCTTCTAAAACCAGCCCATTCTGGTAATTCTCAGTTCATATATTGCTGAAGACTATCTTGGAGAATCTTATGCATAACCTTGCTGGTGTGTAAAATTAGCATACTTGTTCAGTAATTTGAACATGTGAGACTTGTGACTATAAGGAAAGTTGAGTGCCACAAAATCAATTCTTTCAAACTGTGGTGCTGGAGAAGACTTTTGAGAGTTCCTTGGACATCAAGGAGATCAAATCAGTCAATACTTAAAGAAATTAACTCTGACTATTCACTGGAAGGACAGATACTGAAGCTAAAGCTTAACTACTTTGACCACATAATGAAAAGATGGGACTCATTGGGAAAGACCCTGGTACTGGGAAAGATTGAAGGCAAAAGGAAAAAGCAGACAACAGAGGATGAGGTGGATGGATAGTGCCATGAAAACAATGAAAGTGCAAACAGACAACTACAAGAGACAGTAGAAGATAGGTGGGATTCGTTCTGTGGTCCACTGGATCATGAAGAGTTGGACATGACCGAATGACTAAATAATAACAATGGTCTTCTTGGTTCTCATCTTCCTTGACTTCTCTGCAGCATTGACCCTGCCAGTTACCTTCTTCTCCTGGTTACTTTCTCTTCTTTAAGGTTTTATGACTCTGCAGAAGGTAGCGGTACTAGGTTTTGTAGATGGGGAAAGGCAAAAGGGAACATATTTTTAAAAAATATTTTATTTATTTTAAATAGGCAATATCCACCTTTTTACTCTCCCATCCCAACTTCTTCCCCAAGCTGAGAACACAAGAAAAACAAAACCCCTTAAAAACATGTATAGTCAATCAAAAACAAATTGTATAGGATGGAATGAACAATGGGAAAGAGGAAACAGAACCAAACAAGAAAAAGAAAGAGAGCAGGTAATTTGCTTCAATCTGCATTCAAACTTTGTTCTTTCTAGTTCTTTCTCTGAATGTAGACATCTCTCTCCATCATGAGTCTTTTGGAATTTACTTATAGCCCTGCATTTCTGAGAAGAGTCCGGTCTATCAAAGTTGGTCGTCACACATGCATTGTATCTGTAATTGTGTACAAATTTGTCCTGGTTCTGCTCTTCTCACTCAGCATCAGTTCATATAAACCTGTCCAGGTAGATATGAAGTCCATCTGCTCTTCGTTTCTTATGGTGCAATAGTATTCCATTACATTCATATACCATAACTTTCTTAGCCATTCCCCAATTGATAGGCATTCCCTTAATTTCCAATTCTTTGCCACCACAAAAAGAGCTGCTATAAATCTTTTTGTACATATGGGACTTTCTCCAGTTACTACGATCTCTTTGGGATACAACCCTAGAAGTGATATTGCTGGGTCAAAGGATATGAAATTACTTATACCCTTTGGGCATAGTTCCAGATTGCTCTCCAGAATGGTTGGATCAATTCACAACTCCACCAGCAATGCATTAGTGTTCCAAGTTTTCTACATCCTCTCCAGCATTTATCATTTTCCTGTTTTGTCATCTTAGCCAATCTGACTGGTGAGATGTGGTACCTCAGAGTTGTTTTGATTTGCATTTCTCTAATCAATAGTGATTTAGAACATTTTTTCATATGCTTATAGATATCTTTAATTTCTTCCTCTGAAAACTGCCTGTTCATATCCTTTGACCATTTGTTAATATTGTATTATTATAGATTTGTATTCTTATAGATTTGGCTCAATTCTCTGTATATTTTAGAAATGAGGCCTTTATCAGAGACACTGGTTGTAAAAATTCTTCCCCAATTTCCCACTTCCCTCCTAATCTTGGTTACATTGGCTTTGTTTGTACGGAAGCTTTTCAATTTCATGTAATCAAAGTTATCCATTTTGCATTTTATTCTTGTTTGGTCATAAAGTCTTCCCCTCTCCATAAATCTGACAGGTAAACTATTCCTTGTTTTCCCAGACTGCGTACAGTATCATCCTTTATACCTAGATCACGCACCCATTTAGACTTAATTTTGGTATATGGTGTTAGATAATGGTCTATGCCCAATTTCTGGCATACTATATTCCAGTTTTCCCAGCAGTTTTTGTCAAATGGTGAGTTCTTATCCCCAAAACTGGGGTTTTTAGGTTTATTAAAGAGTAGATTATTATATTCATTGACTTCTAAGTCTCGTATACCCAATCTATTCCATTGATCCACTACTCTGTTCCTCAGCCAGTACCAAGTAGTTTTGATGACTGCTGCTTTATAATACAGATTAAAATCTGGTATAGCTAGGCCACCTTCCCTAGCATTGCTTTTCACTAATTCACTTGATATTTTGGACCTTTTGCTCTTCCAAATGAATTTTGTTACTATTTTTTCTAGTTCTATAAAGTGATTTTTTTTGTAAATTAATTGGTATGGCATTAAATATGTAATTTAATTTAGTTAAATTGGAAAACAAATCTTTTTAAACATTTGTTTTTAAAACTTTGAGTTCCAGAATTTTTTTTCATTCTTCACTCCTCATCCACCCCCACTGGGAAGATAAGCAATTGAATATATGTTGTACCTGTGTAGTTAGCCAAATTATTTCCATAGTTGTTATACTGTGAAAGACTAACTATATTTCCCTCCATCCTATCCCGCCCCCCACTTATTCTATTTTCTCCTTTCACCCTATCGCTTTTCAAAAATGTTTGCTTCTAATTACGCTCTCTCTCAATCAGCCCTCGCTCCTATCATCCTCCCTCCTATCCCCTACACTCCTATTTTCCTATAGGGTAAGATACCCAATTGAGTGTGTATGTTATTCCCTCCTTAAGCCAAATTCAATGAGAGTAAGGTTGTCCCATTCCCTTTAACTTTCCTGCTCTTCCCCTCCATTATAACAGTTTTCTTTTGCCTCTTTTATATGAGAGAATTGACCATAATCTATCTCTCCCTTTCTCCTTCTTCCAATAAATTCCTCTCTCACCTCTTAAATTTTATTTTTTAGAGATCATCCCTTCATATTCAACTCATCCTGTGCCCTCTGTCTGTGTATACATGAACATACATATGCCCACACTCACATATATACATATATGTATATATTGATATACACATGCACCCTCATATACATACATACATATATGTATGTGTATATATATTCCCCTTAACTATTCTCACACTGAGAAAAGTCCTATGAGTTACAATTATCGTTTTTCCATGTAGGAATGTAAATAGTTCAAATTTAATAAGTTACTGATGATTTCTTTTTCCTGTTTACCTTCTCATACTCCTCTTCCTTCTTGTATTTGAAAATCAAATGTTCTGTTCAGCTCTGGTTTTTTCATCAAGAATGCTTGAAAATCCTCTATTTCATTGAATGACCATATTTTCTCCTGAAGCATTATACTCAGTTTTGCTGGGTAGGTGATTCTTGGTTGTAGTCCTAGCTCCTTTGACCTCTGGAATATCATATTTCAAGCCCTTTGATCCCTTAATGTAGGAGCTGCTAGGTCTAGTGTTATTATGATTAGGTTTTCACAATACTCAAATTGTGTCTTCCTGACTGTTTGCAGAATTTTCTTCTTGACCTGGGAACTCAGGAATTTGGCTATGATATTGCTAGGAGTTTTCTTTTTGTGATCTTTTTAAAGAGCCAATCAGTGAATTCTTTCCATTTCTATTTTGCCCTCTGGTTCTAGAAAATCAGGGCAATTTTCCTTGAGAATTTCTTGAAAGATGGTGTCTAAGTTCTTTTTTTGAACGTGGCTTTCAGGCAGTCCAATAATTTTTAAATTATCTCTCCTGGATCTATTTTCCAGGTCAGTGGTTTTCCCAATGAGATAATTCACATTGCCTTCTATTCTTTCATTTGTTTGGATCTGTTTCACATTATCTTCATTTCTCATAAAGTCATTAGCTTCCATTTGCTCCAATCTCTTTCTGAAGGCATGATTCTCTTTTGTGAGTTTTGGAGTTCCTTTTCCCTCTGGCCACTTTGTCTTTTGAAGGCATTCTTCTCCTCATTGGCTCTTTGGGCCTCTTTTGCCATTTGAGTTAGTCTATTTGTTAAGGTGTTATTTTCTTCAGTCAGGCTGTTGACACACTTTTCATGATTTTCTTGCCTCATTGTCGTTTCTCTTCCCATTTTTCCTTCTACTTCTCTTACTTAATTTGCAAAACCCTTCTTGAGCTCCTCCATGGCCAGCAAGCAGTTCGTCTTTTTCTTGGAAGCTTTCGATGCAGGAGTTTTGACTTTGTTGTCTTCTTCTGGTTCCATGTTTTGATCCTTTTTATCCCCCCAAAATACTCAATGGTCTGTTTGTGCTTCCTCCGTTTGCCCATCTAGCCAGCCAGTTACTTGACTTTTGAGCTCTTTGCCATGGTAGAACTGTGCTTCCGGAGTGGAGAGAGCAGTGTCCCAAGTTGCTGAGATTTTCACAGTTGTTGTCAGAGCTATGAGGAGGGTGCCCTCTCTACAGCCACCACAAGCTCTGGCACACTGGCCACACACCCCAGGACCTCCACCCTAGCCGGTAATCCAGATCCAAGCAGGGGAAAGCAAGAGCAATTACCCTCTGAATGGTCGCTTGGTCCCCCTACAATCAACAAAGGGGGTGTTGTGGACACATAGCAGGGCATCCCAGAGTGGGGAGGCCTGTTGGTGAATTTTCCTGCTCCTAGTGGTCAGAGAGTTGAGAAACCTGAGGGCCCTATCTGCCATGAAACCTTAGGAGGAATGTTCCCTTTCCCCCATCATTTCCCTTGGTCCAATAGAGAGTCATCTACTAAAGGCCATATCTGACAGACTAGGTGGAACCCAGCAGGGGGTCCCAGTGGGTTGAGGCAGCTTCTCCCTTTCTTTACCAAGGATTCAGAGGCACCAGAAGGCAGAGGGTCTCATGTGTCCATCATAGATGAAGGGGTCTATTTCCCTGAATCCCATTGTCATCCTTGGTACCTATGAAATACCTGTCAATTTACTGCCAAAATGTCTCCAGAGAGAGCAGGGAGTCCAAGAAGCCCCTGGACAAGTGATTCCTGGAAACTTTTTACCTAATACGACAGGGCTATGCCTCCCAACTTCTATTCGGGAGGAGATCCTCTTGATCCCATTATTTCTCTTGGCCCACTAGGTAGTTAGCACCTGCGTGCCAATTTCCCACCAGAAGTGGAGGGGATACAGCAGGGCGTCCCAGAGATGAGGCTACTTTGCACATATTCCTCTAGTCTGAGGTCAGATTGGTCAGTTTGGGCCCCAACTTCCATCAAAAATGAAGTGGGGATATCTTTCTACTCCCATCATTCACCTTGGTCCACTGGGTGGTTGCTGCCTGCCTGGCTTCCCACCAAAAGTGGAGGGAACAGAGCAGGGAGTCTCAGAGGCCTGAGGCCATTCAGAAGGTTGCTGGGAGTTGTTCCCATCATTTCCATTGGCCCGGTAGATAGTTCTGCCCTTCTTGCTGGATGTCCTACCGGAAAGTGGCCACAGTAGAGCTGGCCCCTATTCCTAGGATACCTCTCAGCAAACCTGAAGCAGAACAGTGCCCCCCTGCCCAGCTCTGGTCAGGCTTTCATCCCCACTAGATGTGTGAGTAGCCCTGGCCCACCTGCCCTAGGAAGCACTCCCTGAAAAGAGATGAGAGTGGGCATAGCAGGAATCCCAGAGGGGGGAGGCCATTTGACAGAAAATCCTGTTATTAGAGGTCAGAGAGATGGGAAGCCTGCTGGCCCCACCTCCCATCAAATTGCTCCAATCATTTCCCTTGGCCAAATAAGGTATTTGTGCCCTATAAGTCAGATTTCCCCCAAGAAAGCATGGGGTACAGCAGGATGTCCTAATCATCTTGGGATAGCAGACCCCTGTTCCTTGAACATCTCTCACCAAACCTGAAGGGGCAGAGTTCCCCCCAAACCACACTAGACCGCTGGTGCACCTGGCCAGCTTGCCTTTGGAACCTCCTGCCAAAATGAGCAGGGCTGATGTGGCCTACAGGATGGGGTTCCAGAGGCAGGAGGTAAAGCTACCATTTCCTGTTACTAGAGATCCGACAGTGGGGAAGCAAGGAGACCCCAACTGTCATCAAATTGAAAGGGGGATGTCCCTCAATCCCATCATTTCTTTCAGCCCATGAAAGAAATGCCACCTGAGTGCCCTATTTCTGGCCCCAAAGTGGCAGGTCACAGTAGGGGGTCCTTGAGGCCACGTGGCTCTTGTTCCTGTCACAGGACGAATGAGTGGGCAGGGCAAGGCCCAATTCCCATCAAACCTGAAGAGGAATAGCCTACTGTTCCCATCATTCCCCTTGGGCCAGTCAGTTGTGTACTATAGGCAAATTCCCCACCAAACTGGGCTGGATATAGCAGGTGGTCCCAGATGACCCAGGACATATCACCCTGTTCCTGAGATAACTTTCCCTTAACCTGAAGGACCTTTATCCCCCAATTTCTCTTCAGTCTTCCAACCCCAAGTGGACCCTGACACCACTGACCAGCCTAACTGCATGAACTCCCACCAAAAGGACAAGTTAGAAAGGCCAGGGGTGGGGAACCCAAAGCCTTGAGACCCTCTGGGTCCTCAAGTTCAGCATTTTGACTGAATCCAAACTTCACAGAATAAATCCTTTTATTAAGGTGATTTATTCTGTGAAGTTTGGATTCAGTTAAAGGGCTATACCTGAGAACCTATAGGGCCACATGTGGCCTTGAGGCCACAGGTTCCCCACTCGTGGGCTAGGAGCATAGTGCAGGAGGTCCCAGTGGCATGAAGCCATCCCACCCTTGCTCTTATCCCAGAGGTCAAAGAGGCCAGAAGGGGGAGGATCTGAAATTCTATCGTATCTAAAGCAGGACATCCCCCTTTCTCCCATCATTTTCTTTGGAACCTGCAGCCCACCTGCCCGATTTCCTGTGGGGAAAAAAGTGTCACCGGAAAGCATGGGGTCAAAAAGGCCCCAGGATCAATGGCTCCTGGTCAGGGACATTTTATTTTTCCAATTTATTTATTTATTTATTTTTAGTTTTCAATTTTCATTTACACAAGATTTTGAGTTACAAATTTTCTCCCTGTCTTTTCCCTATCCCCCACCTCAAAAGAGCAAGCCCACAGAATACCCCTTTCCCCAATCTGTTCTCCCCTATATCCTCCCCATCACCCCTCTAACTTTCTAGCAGGTTAAGACAGACCTCTAGACCCCATTTGTTTTTAAAACTTTGATTTCCACATCCTTTCCCCCACTGGTATAGGCTGTATATGTATAGTTATGCAAAACATTTCCACAGTAGTTATATTGTGAAAGACTAACTATATTTCCCTCCATCTTATAGTGCCCCCCACTTATTCTGTTTTCTACTTTCACCCTATCCCTTTTCTAAAATGTTTGCTTCTAATTACCCTGTCCCTCAGTCTGCCCTCCCTTCTATCATCCCCCCCTCCTATCCCCTATCCTCCTATTTTCCTATAGGGTAAGATACCCAGTTGAGTGTGTATGTTATTCCCTCCTTAATCCAAATTCAATGAGAGTAAGGTTGAACTATTCCCTTTCACATTCCTGCTTTTCCCCTTCATTGTAACAGTTTTCTCTTGCCTCCTTTATATGAGATAATTTACCCTAATCTATCTCCCCCTTTCTCCTCCTCCCAATACATTCCTCTATGACCTCTTAATTTTATTTTTTAGATACCCCTTCCTATTCAACTGATCCTGTGCCTTCTGTCTATGTATACATATACATACATATACACACTCACACATGTATTTATACATACATATCCCCTCCTACATATACATACATATTATATACACACATATATATTCCCCTCAACTATCCTCACAGTGAGAAAAGTCTTATGAGTTATCATTATCGTTTTTTCCATGTAGGAATGTAAATAGTTCAACTTTTATTTAAGGTTCCTTGTGATTTCTTTTTCCTGTTTACCTTCTCAGGCTTCTCTTGCTTCTTATATTTGACAGTCAAATTTTCTGTTCAGCTATGGTTTTTTCATCAAGAATGCTTGAAAGTCCTCTATTTCATTGCATGAGCATCTTTTCCCCTGAATTATTCTACTCAGTTTTGCTGGGTAGGTGATTCTTAGTTTTAGTCCTAAGATCCTTTTACCTCTGGAATCTCATATTCCAAGGCTTTTGATCCCTTAATGTAGAAGTTGCTAGATCTTGTGTTATCCACAACACTCAAATTTTTTCTTCCCAGCTGCCTGTAATATTTTCTCCTTGATCTGGGAATTCTGGAATTTGGCTATAATATTCCTAGGAGTTTTCTTTTGGGGATCTTTTTCAAGATGCGATTTAGGAATTGTTTCCATTTCTTTTTTGCCCCCTGGTTCTAGAAAATCAGGGCAATTTTCCTTGAGAATTTTTTGAAAGATCGTGTCTAGGTTCTTTTTTTGAACATGGCTTTCCAGTAGTCCAATAATTTTTTAATTATCTCTCGTGGATCTCTTCTCCAGGTCAGTGGTTTTTCCAATGAGATATTTCACATTGCCTTCTATTTTTTCATTTGTTTGTATCTGTATTTTGATTTCTCATAAAGTCATTAGCTCCCATTGCTCTAATCTAATTTTGAAGAGTTATTCTCTTCAGTGAATTTTTGAAATTACTTTTCTATCTGGCATATTTGGCTTTTTAAGGCATTCTTCTCCTCATTGGCTTTTTGGGCTTCTTTTGCCATTTGAGTTAATCCATTTTTTAATGTGTGATTTTCTTCAGATTTTTTTTGGGTCTCCCTTAGGAGGCTATTGTCTCACTTTTCATGATTTTCTTACATCATTCTCATTTCTCTTCCTATTTTTTCCTCCACTTCTCTTGATTTTCAAAATCTTTCTTGAGCTCCTCCATGGCCTGTAACCAGTTTATAGTTTTCTTGGACTCTTTTGATGCAGGAGTTCTGACTTTGCTGTCTTTCTCCTGCTTCATGCCTTGATCCTTTTTGTCCCCCCAAAAGGATTGTATGGTCTATTTGTACTTCCTTTGCTTGCTCATATTGCCAGCTAATTAGTTGACTTTTGAGCTGTTTGCAACAGTAAAACTCTGCTTCCAGAATGGAGAGAGCTTTGTCCCAAATCACTGGGGTTTTCGTAGCTGCTAGAGCTATTAGGAGGGCGCTGTCTCTACAGCCCCCACAAGCTCTGGCTCACTGGTCACATATCACAGGACCACCACCCAAGACCATGATCCAGATCCAAGCAGATTAAAGTCCTCCTTAGTCCCCCTGCCATCTGCTGGCCAGGCGCTTCTGAGGCAGCCATGCAATATAGCCATTGTGCCTTCACCATTTCTCGAAGCGGGGGCAGGAGCCATACTGCACTCTTCTGTCCACCCCTGTTCCAACAGAGTTCCTCACTGACCTTTTACTTTGGCGTTTATGGGTTGAGAAGTCTGGAAATCACCACAGCTGCTGGTTATTCGCTCTCCTGAAGTCTGCTCTGGCCACAACTGGTCAGGGCCACCCTGGTGCTGGAACCATGGCTGTTGCAGGACTGTGCTTGGCTCCCAGTGCACTGCAATAGACCTTTCCTGTTGGTCTGCTGGGCTGCCTTCAGTAGGAGATTTGTTTCTCTCTGTCACTTTGTGGGTTCTGTAGCTTTAGAATTTGTTTAGAGTCATTTTTTTACAGGTATTGGAATTGTTTGGAGCCGGAGCTCACACCAAGTTTGTGCTTCTACTCTGCCATCTTGGCTCTGATCCTTGTGTGTTTTCTTTATGATAATTTTCTCTACCCTCCCTTTCCAACCTCTCCCACCCAATGTATTCCTCTTCCCCTGTCTTTTTTTCCATTTCCCCCCTTAAGATCAAGACATAACACAACCACTTCCAGGCCTTTTTAAATTGGACTTCCTTTATGACTCTAGATGATGATAATGTTCACAGGGGAAACATGTATCATGTCCCCATCTTAGAATATGTGCCATTTATCCTGGCTTAGTTCTTTATTGTTGTTCATTCATGTTTGTTTTTTAAAGTTTCTCTTTGCTCCCATGTTTGAAGTACAAAGCTTTTTTGCAGCTCTTGTCTTTTCATCAGGAATGCTTGGAAGCCCTCTATTTCATTAAATTAAATATCCATATTTTCCCCTGTAGCATTATAGTCAGTTTTGCTGGATAAGTTATTCTTGGCTGTAAGCCTATATCCTTTGCTTTATGGAATATAATACTTTAAATTTTCTACTCCTTTTAAGCGATAGTTGATAAATTACGTGTGATCCTGACTTTGGCTTCTTGGTACTTGAATATTTTGTCTTTGACCTGGAAGCTCTGGATTTTGAACATCCCCAGGATTTTTCATTTGAGGGTTTCTTTCATGAGTTGACTGGTGGATTCTTCGTATTTCCACTTTTCCCTCTGATTCGTAGAGATCTGGACAATTATTTTTTAAGATTTCCTGAAATAGGGGCAGCTAGGTGGTACAGTGAATAGAGCGCCGGCCCTGGAGTCAGCATAACCTGAGTTCAAATCTAGCGTCAGACACTTAACACAAAACTAGCCATGTGACCTTGGGCAAGTCATTTAATCCCAAATGTCCTCCCTTACCCCCTCTAAAAGAGCAAAAAAAAAAAGATTTCCTGAAATACGACTTCTAGGCTCTTTTTTGTTTTTAGCCATAGTGTTCAGGTAGTCCAATAATTCTTATTTTTTTCTTTTAAATCTCTTTACAGATCAGTTGGTCTTGATAGGAGATACATTACCTTTCTTCCATATTTTCAGCCTTTTTATTTGGTTTTAATATTTCTTATTGCTTCATGAAGTCACTGGCTTCTATTCTGTCCATTCTAATTTTCAGAGTTTGTTTCTTGGACAAGTCTTTGTGCCTTGTGCCAAGTTATTAATTCCCTTTCCAATCCTTTCTTCCACAAATCTAATTTCTTTTCTACTTTTTTCCTCCTGAGATCTCATTTAATTTATAAAACATTTTCCTTTTTTCTTTATTTTTTAATGTTAACTATATTTTAAACATTAATTTTTTAAGATTTTGAATTCCAAATTTCCTTCCCTTCCTCCCCTGCCTCATCCCTAAGACAGTAAGCAATTTGATATTAGTTATATATGTGCAACCATGTAAAACTTACTTCCATATTAGTCATGTTGTGAAAGAAGAAACAGAACAAAAGGAAAAAAACTATGAAAAAATAAAGTGAAAATAGTATGCTTTGATTTGCATTCAGATTCTGTAGTTCTTTCTCTGAATGTGTATAGCATTTTCCATTATGAGTCCTTTGGAGCTGTCTTGGATCACTGTATTGCTGAGAAGAGCTAAGTCAATCATCGCTGATCATTGCACAATGTTGCTGTTACTGTGTACAGTGTTCTGGTTCTGCTCACTTCCCTCAGCATCAGTTTGTGTAAGTCCAGGTTTATAAAAATATTTTAGGGCGGAGCCAAGATGGCGGAGTAGAAACAGCTCCTCCAAGCCTCTCTGCCCCCAGATTCTCCACAAACTACGTAAAAAAGGACTCTGAAAATCTTCTGGAGCCCCAGCACCCACAGAACGACACAGAGAAGCTAACCTCCCGCTGAGGACAGCCCAGCACCCTGCAGGAAGGACCAGCGCAGTGGTCTGGGAGCCAGCAGCGCGCAGAGCGCAGGAGCCGAGCAGAGCCGAGGTTTTAGCCTCAGGGCAGCAGGGCCAGCAGCCGGCTGGAGGAACCCCAGAACACCAGGAACTGTGGAGACGCCAGAATTATCAACATAGACTTGCCTAGGACAAAGTAAGATGTTAGTGTCCTATGGACTTTGGGACCTGTATTTGGGGAATGCGTCAGCTCCCTCCCCTGGGGGCTAGAAGCCGCTGAGGAGACACGCCACTTTGTAGTTTTCAGAGGCATTTCCGGCTCCCAGCCTACAAATCGTGGGGAGATCCAGCGATCAGTCTTGGGGGGTAATCGCTCTTGCTTTAACCTCCCTGGATCTGGATTGTGATCTAGGGTGGAAGTCGTGGGTGGGTTTACAGCTTGCCAGAAACGGAAGTTGCCCCCCACACGTTCGGGACAAAAATTCCTCTATCTGGCCTTAAAGCCATAGTGTGGCAACAAGCCCAAAAGTCAAGTAATTAAGTGGCAACATGCCAAGGCAAAGGAAACAGAAAAATGCAACCCTAGACTCCTATTTTGGGGGCATAGAGCGGGAAAAGGACTGTGAGGTCAGAAGTCCTGCTCCAAAAGCCCCAGGGGAAAACATGAGTGGGTTGCAGGCCATAGAGGACCTTAAGAAGGACTTTAAAAATCAAATAAGAGAAGTGGAGGAAAAATTGGAAAGAGAAATGAGAAGGATGCAGGAAAAGTATGAAATGAGGGTCAACAGCCTGACAGAGGAAAACAACACCTTAAAAAATAGACTAGCTCAAATGGCAAAGGAGGCCCAAAAGGGCAATGAGGAGAAGAATGCCTTAAAAAGTCGAATTTGCCAGATGGAAAAAGAATCTCAAAAGTTCACTGAGGAGATTCATTCCTTCAGAGTTAGACTGGAGCAAATGGAAGCTAATGACTTTATGAGAAATCAAGATGCTGTTAAGCAGATCCAAACAAACGAAAGATTAGAAGGCAATGTGAAATATCTCATGGGAAAAACCACTGACCTGGAAAATAGATCCAGGAGAGACAATTTAAAAATTATTGGACTACCTGAAAGCCATGATCAAAGAAAGAACCTAGAAATCACCCTTCAAGAAATTCTCAAGGAAAATTGCCCTGATGTTTTAGATCCAGAGGGCAAAATAGAGGTTGAAAGAATCCACAGATCACCTCCTGAAAAGATCCCAAAAAGAAAACTCCCAGGAATATTATAGCCAGGTTCCAGAATCCCCAGATCAAGGAGAAAATACTACAAGCAGCCAGGAAGAAACAATTTCAATATTGTGGAAACACAATCAGAATAGCCCAGGACCTGGCAGCTTCTACACTGAGGGATCGAAGGGCATGGAATATGATATTCCAGAGGGCAAAAGAACTGGGAATGAACCCAAGGGTCACCTACCCAGCAAAACTGAGTATTTTGTTTCAGGGGAAAATATGGTCATTCAGTGGAATAGAGGACTTTCAAGCATTCTTGAGGAAAAAACCAGAATTGAATAGAAAATTTGACATCCAGACACAAGAAGCAAGAGATGCCTGAGAAGGTAATCAGGGAAAAGAAATCAAAAGGAACTTATCAAAGTTGAACTATTTACATTCCTATATGGAAAAGCAATAACTGTGACTGATGATATCTTTCTCACTATGAAAATAATGGAAGAAGGGGGTGTGGTCATACGAATACATATGTGAATGTGTGTGTATATGGTTACAGTTATATATGGATAGAGGGCATAGGTTGATTTTGTTGGGAAGGGAGAGTACTCAAGGGATGAAATTATGAGGTGAGAGAGGAAAGTGGCAAGAGGAGATGGGGAGAGACATGGTAGGGTAAACTATCTCATGTAGGGGAAGTGGGTGCAAAGGAGGGGGAGAATAAGGAAGGCTAAAAAGGCAAAACCACATTCACATTGAATTTGGTTCAGGGAGAAAATGACATACATACTAAATGGGATATCTCAACCTGCAGCAGGATAGGGGGAAGGGGGATGAGAGGAGGGATGATGGATGGGAGGGCATCCTTGGGGTGAGGGGAGGTTGGAAGTACCCACTATAGAAGAGGGACAGGATCATGTAGGGAATGGACCAGGTGGGGGGTGGGATGAGTGGGAGGGAATTATAAGCAGCCTTGTACAATATATCTACTATGATAATGTTTTGCATAGCTAGACATGTACAACATATACTGAATTACTTATATCCCAAGAAGGAATGGGTGACAAGGGAGGAAGGAAATGGATCTGAAATTCAAGGTCGTAACATTAAATGTTTCAAATATATTAAAAAAAAAAGAATAAAGGAGATTCATTTCTCATCTTTTCTCAGGAAAAAAAAATATTTTAAAACTCTTTAAAAAACAACTCTAGCTTCGTTCCCCCACCCCCAGAAATTCTAGGTGAGTTTGTGACCAAGCTGTGTTTCCTCTCTGAGGCTTCGCTTGTAGATGTTATGGAATCATTCTCTTCTGGGTTTGTATCTTGAGCTTCCCTGCCATAATAATTGCTCATTATGGTGGGGTTCTTGTTTGTTTGTTTGTTTATTCTTTCAGCCTATTTCCTATTTTAGACATTGTTAGATCTAGTTTTTGACATGCTTTTGGGGGGATGGTCTGGGCTCGTCTTCTCCCTTCTTTCTTGGGGTATTGAATGTTATATTATTATGGGATTACATGGTGGGGCTGGGAGCCTGTAAGCTTTCAGTGCTCCCATAGTAGTCTGAATCAGGGCAAAGTTGGATTGCTGTGCCTCTTTGTCTGAGCTCTGCAAGTTCTTGACCTGGGTTTGGGTCTGAGAAATGTTATCAAACTCTGCCCCTATCAGCCAGCTTGGAAAATTCTGCTGATTCAAAATGGCAAAACTGTATATTTCCCTTTAGTTTAGCATTCCTGCCTTGTTTATTCTTTTGCAGGCTGGATTCGATGCTGGAAATGAGACCCTGATCTATGGGGTCTGGAGTCTGAAGCACGCTGCTGCTGTTGCTGCTTCTGCTGGCTTTTGGCTTCCTTTTATCTTAATACACTTTCCAGGGCCTTCCCTATGCTATGTGAAGGTCCTCTTCTCACTCTGCCTTGGATCTACAACCTGGGACTGAGTAGTGGCCAACAGAGCTGTCAGTTCACACCTGTGCCTCTCACAGTGCTCTGGTATGGGTCTGTGACCTCTTCTCCTTGGGCATTGGAACTCTCCTTGTACAGCATGCTTCTGACCTGACCCACCCCCAGTGTCCATTGACTTCTCTGTCATCTCCCTGTGCTGGGCTGGACAAATCACCAATTGTAACTTTTTCTGGCTTTCCCCATTAGGATTTGGGATGGCACATTTTCTATCTGTTTGGAAAAGTTTGTGGAGGAGAGCTCTCTGCATTTCTTCCCACTACCAGTATCTTGTCTCTGTCTCTAAGAGGAATCATCTTAATTGGTCCGGGAGGAGGTGACCAGCCATAAAAATAAACAAATAAGCATCAGTTAGATGAGTAGAAAAAGAAACATGCTATCTATGAAGCCAAGGGCAGAGGGAGTGATCAGGAATATCAAGTACTACTACAGAGGAGTCAAGAAGACTGAGTACTAAAAAGATGCCATTTGATTGGATGATTAGGAGGTCATCAGTGACCTCAGAGAGATAAATTTCTTTTTTTTATCCCATTATTACTTTTTAAAAAAATTTTATGTTTATTTTTAGTTTACAACATTCATTTCCACAAGATTTTGAGTTACAAATTTTCTCCCCTTCTTTCCTCTACCCACCACCCCAGAACGAGAGAGAAATTTCAATAGAGCTTTGGGATCAGAACCCAGAGGAGAGAGAGTGGTGAGCAAATGGAAACATTGAGGATAGACAACTTTGGAAAAAGTTTTATAAAGAAGGGGAAGAGAGATGTGGGATGGTAGCTAAGGTCAAAGAAGCAATGCTTATGACATTTCAAATAAACACAACTTTAGGAAGTCTGTACTTTAAAAATATTGAACTAAATGTTTGTCTATAAGGTGTGTCTCAGAGCAAATACATGTGACTGAATTCAGATTAAGAATTAATTCATAGTATATTTTTTATTTTAAATCTACAGACACACTTAAACAGGGGACTCACGGAAGGAAATATATTGTTCAATAATACCAGGGCACTTATATAGAAGAGAAAAGTAAAACAAGGTCTTCAGAAACAAAGAAACATATCAGGAGGATAGAAATTGAGTGAGTTATCTCATGTTCCTAGGCTCTCAACAGCTTTATTCCAGTAGGGCATTTACATACTCATCTATTCCACTTACAGAATTTGGTCCTGATCAGGTTGACATATCCTTCCAATGGATGTGGATATCTTTTCTTTTCTTTTTTAAAATCTTTTTCAAATTGATTTATTTTTAGTTTACAACATACATTTCCACAAGATTTTGAATTACAAATTTTCTCCAAGTCTTTCTCCTACCTTCCATGCCAAGATAGTGGGCCTACTGAATACCTCTTCCTCCAATCTGCCCTCTCTTATATCCTCCCCCAGCTCCCCCCCCCCCAACTTTCTAGTAGGGCAAGATGGATTTCTTTCTTTCTTTCTTTCTTTCTTTCTTTCTTTCTTTCTTTCTTTCTTTCTTTCTTTCTTTTTTTCTTTTTGCTTTTTGGGGGGCAATTGGGGTTAAGTAACTTGCCCAAGGTTACACGGCTAGGTTTTTATGTTTGTATGTGTTAAGTGTCTGAGGCGGGATCTGAACCCAGGTCCTTCTGACTCCAGGGCCAGAGCTCTACTCACTGCGCCACCTAGCCGCCCCACAAGATGGATTTCTATACCCCAGTGCCTGCATATCTTATTTCCAAGTTGCATGTAAAAACAATTTTTTTAACATTTGTTTTTAAAACTTTGATTTACAGATTCTTTCCCTTCTTCCCTCCTCACTCACCCGCACTGGGAAGACAAGCAATTCAATATAGGTTGTATATGTGTAGTTATGCAAAACGTTTCCATAGCAATTATATTGTGAAAGACTAACTATATTTCCCTCCATCCTATCCCCCCCATTTATTTTATTTTCTACTTTGACCCTGTCTCTTTTCAAAATGTTTGCTTCTAACGACCCTCTCCACCAATCTGCCCTCCCTTCTATCATCCCCCTTCTTATCCCCTTCCCTTCTACTTTCCTGTAGCATAAGATACCTAATTGAGTTTGTATGTTATTCCCTCCTTAAGTGAGAGTAAGTTTGACTCATTCCCTTTCACATTCCTGCTCTTTCCCTCCATTGTAAGTTTTCTCTTGCCTCTTTTATATGAGATAATTTACCCTATTCTATCTCTCCCTTTCTCCTTCTCCCATATTTTTTTAGATATCATCCCTTCCTATTCAATTGATCCTATGCCCTCTATGTATACATGTACACACAAAGACACACATTCACATATATATTTATATACATATACACCCTCCTACAATACATATATGTATGTATAAATATATATTCCCTTCAACTACCCTCATACTGAGAAAAAGTTTCATGAGTTACAGTTATTATTTTTCCATGTAGGAATGTAAATAGTTCAACTTTAATAAGTTCCTTATGATTTCTTTTTCCTGTTTACCTTCTCATACTCCTCTTGCTTCTTTTATTTGAAAGTCAAATTTTCTGTTCAGCTATGTTTTTTTTTCAGCAAGAATACTTTAAAGTCCTCTATTTCATTGGATGACCCAATGAAATATTGGATTACCCCTAAATATTATACTCAATTTTGCTGGGTAGGTGATTCTTGGTTGTAGTCCTAGCTCCTTTGACCTTTGGAATATCATATTCCAAGCCTTTTGATCCCTTAATGTAGAAGCTGCTAGGTCTTGTGTTATCCTGATTGGGTTTTCACAATACTCAAATTGTTTCTTCCTGACTGCTTACTGTATTTTCTCCTTGACCTGGGAACTCTGGAATTTGGCTATGATATTCCTAGGAGTTTTCTTTTTTTGGGGATCTTTATCAAGAGGCTATCAATGAATTCTTTCCATTTCTATTTTGCCCTCTGGTTCTAGAACATCAGGGCAATTTTCCTTGAGAATTTCTTGAAAGATGGTGTCTAGGCTCTTTTTCTGATCATGGTTTTCAGGTAGTCCAATAATTTTTAAATTATCTCTCCTGGATCTATTTTCCAGGTCAGTGGTTTTTCCAATGAGATAATTCACATTGCCTTCTATTTTTTCATTAGTTTGGATCTGTTTTATAATATCTTGATTTCTCATAAAGTCATTAGCTTCCATTTGCTCCAATCTAATTTTGAAGCAATTTATCTCTTCAGTGAGTTTTTTAAAATTACTTTTCCATATGGCAAATTCAGCTTTTTAAGGCATTCTTCTCCTCATTGGCTTTTTGGGCCTCATTTGCCATTTCAGTCTTTTTTTTAAGGTGTTATTTTCTTCAGTCAGGCTGTTGACTCACTTTTCATGATTTTCTTGCATCATTCTCATTTCTCTTCCCAATTTTTCCTCCACTTCCCTTCCTTGATTTTCAAAATCCTTCTCGAGCTCCTCCATGGCCTACAACCAGTTCATATTTTTCTTGGAAGCTTTTGATGCAGGAGTTTTGACTTTGTTGTCTTCTTCTGGTTCCATGGGTTCTTTTTGTTCTTTATTAATTTGGTTGTTTACAGGATTCAATTCCACAATTCCTTGAGTTTCAAATTTCCTCACTGTCCCTACCCTCCGCCACCCCCCATCCCCGCCCATGGTGGCATATATTAAGTACTTGATTAAGTATAGGATCTGCAAATGGTTTCATGTTAGACATTAGTCAGGTTATAAAGAAGGTTTGTATTGGATGGAATGAACAATTGGGAAGAGGAAACAAGACCAAACAAGAAAAAGATAGGTAGTTTGCTTCAATCTGCATTTAAATTCTGTTCTTTCTAGTTCTTTCTCTGAATGTAGACATGTCTCTCCATCATGAATCTTTTGGAGCTGACTTATAGCCCTGCATTGCTGAGAAGAGTCCAGTCTATCAAAGTTGGTCATCATACATATGTTCTCCTGGTTCTGCTCTTCTCACTCAGCATCAGTTTGTATAAGCCTCTCCAGATCATGTTTTTTTAAAATTAAATTTTATGTTTACTTTTAGTTTACATCAGTCATTTCCACAAGATTTTAAGTTACACATTTCTCCCCATATTTCCCCTACCAACACCCCAAAACAGCAATACCACTGAGTACCCTCTCCCCAATCTGCTCTCTCCTATATTCTCCCCCATCCCTGCTCCTACTTTCCAGTAGTGCAAGATGAATCTCTACGCCCCAGAGCCTGTTTATCTCCTCCCTCATCACCCACCCTTACTGGGAAGATAAGCAATTCAATATAGGTTGTACATGTGTAGCTATGCAAAACATTTCCATAGTGGATATATTGTGAAAGACTGATTATATTTCCCTCCATCCTATCCCACCCCCCACTTGTTCTGTTCTCTACTTTGACCCTGTCTCTTTTCAATAGTGGGTGCTTCCAACTTCCCTCCCCCTCAGCCTGCCCTCCCCTCTATCATCCCCACTCTCATCCCCTTCCCCCCTACTCTCCTATAGGGTGAGATACCCTATTTAGTGTGTATGTCATTCCCTCCCTAAGCCAAATTCAATGAGAGTAAGGTTGACTCATTCCCTTTTGCCTTCTTGTTCTTCCCCTCCATTATAACAGTTTTCCCTTGCCTCTTCTATATGACATAATTTAACCCATTCTGTCTCTCCCCATCTCCTCTCGTTATATTCCTCTCTCACCTCTCAATTTCACCTTTTAAGTATCATCCCTTCCTATTCAAATGGTCCTGTGCCCTCTGTCTATGTATACCTGTACACATTTATGCACACTCACTATGTATTCATACGCCCATATACCTTCCTATTTAGACAGAGATATATATGAATACATATATATATGTGTATACACACATACATTCATATTTCCTTCAACTATTCTCATACTGAGAAAAGTTTCATAATTTACAATTATCTTTTTTCCATGAAGGAATGTAAATAGTTTGACTTTGATAAGTTACTTATGATTTCTTTTCCCTGTTTACCTTCTCATGCTTCTCTTGCTTCTTGTGTCTGCATGTCAAATTTTCTATTCAACTCTGGTTTTTTCATCAAGAATGCTTGAAAGTCCTCTATTCCATTGAATGACCATATTTTCTCCTGAAACATGATACTCAGTTTTGCTGGGTAGGTAATTCTGGGTTTTAATCCCAGCTCCTTTGACCTCCAGAATATCATATTCCAAGCCCTTTGATCCCTCAGTGTAGAAGCTGCCAGATCTTATGTTATCCTGATTGTGTTTCCACAATATTCAAATTGTTTCTTCTTGGCTGCTATATATTTTCTCCTTGGTCTGGGAATTCTGGAACCTGGCTATAATATTCCTGGGAGTTTTCTTTTTGGAATCTTTTTCAGTAGGTGTTGGATGGATTCTTTCAACCTCTATTTTGCCCTCTGGTTCTAAAGCATCAGGGCAATTTTCCTTGAGAATTTCTTGAAGGATGATTTCTAGGTTATTTTTTTGATCATGGCTTTCAAGTAGTCCAATAATTTTAAAATTATCTCTCCTGGATCTATTTTCCAGGTCAGTGGTTTTTCCAATGAGATATTTAATATTACCTTCAATTTTTCATTTGTTTGGATCTGTTTAATAGTATCTTGATTTCTCATAAAGTCACTAGCTTCCATTTGCTCTAACGTAATTCTGAAGGAATGATTCTCTTCAGTGAGCTTTTGAGATTCTTTCGGCTTTTGAAGGCATTCTTCTCCTCATTAGCTTTTTGAGCCTCATTGCCATTTGAGTTAGTCTAATTTTTTTTGCTTTTTTTTTTTGGAGGGCAATTGGGGTTAAGTGACTTGCCCAAGGTCACACAGCTAGTTTTTGTGTTAAGTGTCTGAGGCTGGATTTGAACTCTCGTTCTCCTGACTCCAGAGCCAGTGCTCTATTAACTGAACCACCTAGCCGCCCCTGAGTTAATCTATTTTTTAAGGTGTTATTTCTTCAGTCAGGTTGTTGACTCTCTTTTCATGATTTTCTTGCACCATTCTTATTTCTCTTCCCATTTTTTTCCTCTACTTCTCTTATTTGGTTTTCTGAATCCTTCTTAAGCTCCTTTATGTCATGTAACCAGGTCATATTTTTTTTGGAAGCTTTTGGTGAAGGAATTCTGACTTCATTGTCTTCCTCCTATTCCATGCTTTGATCCCTTTTGTCCCCCAAAAAAGGAGTCCAAAGTCGGATTCCTGTGCTTGCTTTGCTTCCTTTTCTTGCTCATGTTGCCACTCAATTACTTGACTTTTGAGCTTTTTGCCACAGTAGAACTCTGCTTCCAGAGAGTAGAGCTTTGTCCCAAATTGCTAGGGTTTTCTCAGCTGCTAGAGGTATTAGTTGGCTGCCCCCTCTGAAGCCTCCACATGCTCTGGCACCTAGTCACTCACCCCAGGACCTCCACTCTAGACAGTAATCCAGATCCAACCAAGTTAAAGCAAGAGCAATTACCCCTCAGACTGGTCGTTTGTTCCACCTACAATCTGCAGGCCAAGAGCTATGAAGCAGCCACTCAGTGGTGGCTGCCATGCCTTAGCCGCTTCTCCCTCCAGGGGCCGAGGCTGCACCACACTCCCGGACTCCCTGTTCCCAAAGTCTACTGACCTCTCACTTTGTCTTTGGCATCTATGGGTTGATAATTCTGGAAACTGCCACAGCTGCTGATTATCTACTCTCCCGAAGTCCCTCTAGCTGCAGCTTGTCGGGGTGCCCTGAGGCTAAAACCTCAGGCTCACTCGGGGCTGGGCTTGGCTCCCAGAGTGCTGCAACAGCCCCTTCCTTCCACCCTGCCGGGCTGTCTTCAGTGGGAGGTTAGTTTCTCTCTGTCACTTTGTGGGTTCTGTAGACCTAGTCATTTTTTACATGTATTGGAGCAGGAGCTGTGTGGAAGTCCTGTTTCTACTCTGCCATCTTGGTCTGCCCCTCTGGTTCCATGTTTTGATCCTTTTTCTTTCCCCCAAAAGATTCTAGGATCTGATTGTGCTTTGTTTGTTTGCTCATCTTGCCAGCCAATTACTTGACTTTTGAGCTCTTTGCCATGGTAGAACTCTGCGTCCATAGTGCAGAGAGCTGTGTCCCAAAATGCTGGGGTTTTCACAATTGCTGCCAGAGCTATGAGGAGGGCGCCCTTTCTCACAAGTACCACAAGCTCTGGCACACTCACCCCAGGACCACCACTCAGTACTGCTATCCAGATCCAAGCAGATCAAAGCAAGAGCAATTACCCTCTTAATAGTCACTTGGTCCCCTTACAATCTGCAGGCCAGGGGCTCAGGACGCAGCCATGTGGCAGCAGCCGTAGCCGCAGCGCCTCTTCCACCTCTTGTCCCTGGGGGCAGGGGCTGAACCATGCTCTTCTATCAATCTAGTTCCAATAAAGTTCCCCACTAACTTTTTATTTTCTCTTTGGTGTTTATGGGTTGAGAAGTCTGGAAACAGCCACAACTTCTGGTGATTCACTCTCTTGAAGTATTCTCTGGCTGATCTGGGTTGCTGGTCAGCCCTCTGTGGGTCTGGGACTGCGCAGCTCATGCAGGACTGTGCTCGGCTTCCAACCTGATGACCCTTCCCATCACCCTTCCAGGCCTTCAGTGTGAGATTTGTTTCTCTCCATCACTTTGTGGGTTCTGTCGCTCTAAATTTTGTTTAGAGTCATTTTTTAACAGATATTAGAGGTGGTTGGAGCAGGGACTCAAGCAAGTTCCTACTTTTACTCTGCTGTCTTGGCTTTGCCCACTGGATGTGGATTTCAATCAAAGGACAGCAGCAGATTTGCGAATGGAGAGGTGGAAGAGAGGAGATTTGCTTGTCTAGACTAGAGGACCACATAGGCGCCTGTAAAGTACTAGATGTTCATCAGGGGGGAAGGGATGCAGTTTTGGCTGTTTGTGGGCTGTCTTGAATTTTTGGTGTTTTCTGCTGGCTTAAATAAAACACATCTTGTTTTCAGTATTATTGTTAGCCTTAGGACTTGCAGTGGAAGGGAGAAACACATTTTACTCTTTTTTAATAGGCCAAATATGAGTCAAATTGTGATGTTTCATGGAAACTCTTGGTGGGGACATAAACCAAAGAGCCTGATAAGTGAGAAGTTTCTGAGAGTGAACTTTGATCAAGTCAATCTAGGGTTGACCTAGTACTTGGTTATGGATTACCATTGCTCTGATCAAAATGTAGAAAAAAGGCATAATTCTAATGAATGAAAAAAAAATATTAAGCACTTACTATGTGTGAAGCCCCATACTAAGAGCTTGGGATTAAAAAATAAAAACAAGGGGTGGCTAGGCGGTGCAGTAAGTAAGAGCACCGGCCCGGAAGTTGGGAGGACCCGGGATCGGTTCCGGCTTCAGAAAATTAGCACCCACACATAAATATGACTGGCCATGTAACCTTGAGCAAGTTACTTAACCCCAATTGCTTTAAAAAAAAAAACAACCAAAAAACCCCAAACAAACAAAAAAACCCAAGATAGTCCCTGCTCTTAAGGAGATCACATTAGATTTGGGGGAGGCAACCTACTCAAGAAAGTCCAACTTCAGGACAGAAGCAAAGACCTAGAAATCTTAGGGGTACAGTGCTGGGGCATGTGCAGTGGTGTGCTGGAGCCAGGTTGGATGAATTTGAGAGAGTTGATTGTTAAATTTTCAGTGTAAGTACTTACATCTTGGAAATTAGCAAATGTTACAAATCAGAGCTGAAAATGATGGAGAAAATGTTGATATGCAAATTAAACTTCAAAATGTATCATGAGCGTATTTCGGGGAGGAGAAATGGCTGTCATACATTTAACAGCATACCACAGGGCAGATGCCTGTTGAGTTACCCTCAAACTGGTTTGGCCCATCTGCTGAGATGGTTTACTTCGGTGCAGCTGCTTCACATGCTAGTGCTTCTTGGAGCAAGGGGAGAGAGCAGAGTACCAGGTAGACACCCAAAGTAGACGGCAGCCCTGAAAAGGGCTCATTGGTGAGTTAGGGGGTATCTACCCCAAGCGTGTGAAGATTTACCCTGGTGGAATGGGCAGATGAGACCAATGTATTCCAATGTCCATGAAAGAGGCTGAAACAGGTGCTAAGAAGAGGTTAGAGCTTGGACAGACATTCAAGACACCAAGATCATCCATTGCATCCTTGGGCAATCACCAGTGATCTTGACTTTTGTCCTGCCACTGGACATCAATGACTCTGGAAGAGAATGAGGCTGTTGACTTTGTGCAGATCTGCCTCACTTAAATCTTGTTCACGTGCAAATCAAGCCATCCCCCCTGGTGTCAATGGACCTCTTTGAAAATGAAGGATGGATGATCAATGACAAACAACAACTAGGCAAATTACCAGGTGCAGGGATCTGTGGGATAGATGACTGGCTGAGGGTGCAAGAGAGATGCCAACACTAGGAGGACTGTAGGGGGCAGTGGAGGAGTGGAGATGGAAGTTTGCTCAAAATCATAGAATTTAAGGCAAGAAGGGATTGTCCAATTACCTCCCTCAACAAGTGAATGAAATAAAAGCACACAGGTAAGCACACACAAAATGCTGCTACCCCAAATCATTCAACACATTTCTGGCAGAAAAGGGACAAGAAAACCAAGTCTGTATTATCAGCTGTCCCCATTTTATTATCAGCTGTCCCGTTGCTACCTCTAGTCGGAAGGGAAGTAGTCTGGGAAGTGCTCATTCAGATTTATATGGGCAGAGACTCACTCCCATCTGCCTTTTTATTTCCAGTGCTTAGAACAGTGCCAGCCACATAGTAGGTGCTTAATGCAACAGGTGCACCCAGTGTGTTTCCCAGGGTGTGGGGAACTGGGAAGCAGGCTGGACAGATTTCCCGAGAGCCTCCTGGACCTATCTCTGGAGTTGCAGGATCTGGGTTCAAATTTGGCTTCTGATATTTATATCAGTGTGAATGAGGGCCAGCCTTTACCCTCCCTGTGCCTCAGTTTCCTTCCCTGTAAAATGGACTAAGTGAGTACTGGGGTCTCTGCAGGGCCAGGATCTCTGGTTCTGAAGCATGCCTGCTGGGGCAGAAAAGGACCTCTGGCCCTCTCTGCCCCCGTACCCCCCCGCCGTGGGTGCCCCCCTGCCCCTCCTCTTCCCCCTCTCTTTGCCCCTCCCCCTCCCTTCTCTCTTCCCCTGCCCCCCTGCCCTTCCTCGTCTCCCTGTATCCCTAGCAGACAGAGCAGCCCCTCTGTCGCTCTCTGCTTCCCCCCCCACACTTGGAAGTACCTTGGTCCCGCCCCACCCCTCTCTCTTCCCCTTCTGGTGCCCCCGCCTGCCTCCCTTTAACCCTAGGGGGCAGAGTGCGCTGCTTCCTTTTTCTCCTTGGGCGGCCTCGAGGCAGGGTGTCTCTGAGGGCCTCCTGCCACAGGGAGGCCGCTTTTTTCATCCTTCTCCATCCTCTGGACCTGGGGCCCAAGGGGCTTGAGTCGGGGGTGCAGAGCCCCAGAAGGAGCCTCTGGGGCTCTGAACCCACTATGGCAGTGTTTTATGCAGGTCCCGAGTGCAGGGGGCCGCATTGGGCCTCTCAGGCCTGGTGAGGCCTCAGGCACCTAAACAAGTGGGCCCTCAGGCTCCTGGGAATGGGGACGGGAGCTTCTATACGGCAGTGAATGGGGCGTGATTTAATATAATCAATAATTAATAGTGCAAATTTAATATAAAATAATAATTAATTATAATAATATATAACAAAATAATGTAATATAATTAATACAGTATCTTGATACTGTATTATATGACTATCTTATTTGTTATACAATTGATATTCCTCCCTTTTGGGTGCCCCTCCCCTCCCTCTCTCTGCCCCTCCCTTCCCCTCTCTCTGCCCCTCCCCTCCCCCTCTCTGCCCCTACTCTCTCCTCTCTCTTCCCCTCCCTTCTTTTCTCTCCTCCCCTCCCCTCTCTTCTCTCTGCCCCTCCCCTCCCCTCTCTTCTCTCTGCCCCTCTCCTCCCTTCTCTCTGCCCCTCCCCTCTCCTCTCTCCACCCCCCTCTACTCTCTCTACCCCTCCCCTCTCCTCTTTCTGCCCCTCCCCCTCCCTTCTCTCTGCTCCTCCCTGACTCCCTCTATCCCTAGGGGTAGAGCAGCCCCTCTGGCCCTCTCTGCTCCCCTCCCCACCTTGGGGGCCCCTTGGCCCCCCCCCCGCCCCTTTCCCTCTCCTCTCTTTGCCCCTACCCCCTTCTGCCACTCCCTGCCTCCCTCTATCCCTAGGGGCAGAGCAGCCCCCCTGGCGCTCTCTGCTCCCCTCCCCCCATTGGGGGTCCCTCAGCCCCGCCCCGCCCCTCTCTCTGCCCTTTCCTGTGCCCCCACCTGCCTCCCTTTAACCCTAGGGGGCAGAGGGCGCTGCTTCCTTTCTCCTTGGGCAGCATTGAGGCAGGGTGTCTCTGAGAGCCTCCCGGCACTTTTCTCATCCTCCTCCATCCTCTGGGCCTGGGGCCCAAGGGGCTGGAGTGGGGGGGGGGGGCACGGGGCCCCAGAAGGAGCCTCTGGGGCCCTGAACCCACTATGGCTGTATTTTATCTAGGTCTCGAGTTCGAGGGGCCACCTTGGGCCTTTACCCTGTGGCTGTCTAGCCCTTTGCCTGACCAGGAATGGGGAGGGGAGATTTCTGCAAGGAATTCACTAGTAGTCATGTGATATAATATGATGTGATTTGATCATTATTTAATTTAATTGTCACATAAAAAATTAATGCTTGATGAAAGGGTTTAGGGCTCTGAGCTTGGGTGATTCATAGATATCCAGGTGGATGAGTTATGTGATTGGAAGGAGGCAATGTGGTATCCCAGAGTAGAAAATGCAGGGACTTGTTCCCCTTTGTATTTGCATCTCCCGTACTGAGCAGTGCCGGAACGTAGTAGGTACTTAATGCAACAGGTGCAACCATTGTGTTTCCCAGAATAGGGGGATCTGGGAAGCAGCTCTTGGCTGGACAAGATCCTCCTGCACCCCTCTCCGGAGTTCTAGGATCTAGATGAAAATTTGCCTTCTGCTATTTATATCAGTGTGAGTAAGGGCCGGTCCTTTCCCCTCCCTGGGACTCAGTTTCTATCCCTCTAAAAGGAGGAGTCTTTCCTAGATGACTGTGAGAAGCTCCATCTAGCCATAACTCCGCCTTCTCCCTGCTGGGGGCAGAGCAGCACATCTGGTTCTCCTCTGCTCTTCTCTCTCCCTGTGGCTGCCCCTCTGTCTCCCACCCTCCTTCTTTTCCCTGCCCTTTCCTGTGCCCACCTTTCATCCCTTTATCTCTAGAGGGCAGAGCTGATTTCTTCCTTTCTGTCATCAGAGGACCTCGAGGCAGGGAGTCTCTGAGGGCCTCCTGAAAAGGTAGGCCATATTTCTCATCCTTCTCCATCCTTTGGCTGGGAGGGCTAAGATGCTGGGGTCTGGAGGGGTATTGAACCAAAAAGAGCTTCTAGGGGTATTGATGCCATTATGATTGTATTTTATTCAGGGATTTAGTGAAAGATGCTGCTTCAGGATTCTCAGGCCTGGCAAGGCCTCAACCCATCTAGCCCCTTGCCCAACCAGGAATGGGGAGGGGTTTCTGCAGGGTATTCAATAGGGAGTAATTTAATATAATATGATGTTATTTTATATGATTGATTGATATTTAATTGTTATGTAAGTGATATTGCATGAAGGGCTGAGGGTTCTGCATTTAGGTGAATCATGGAAAAATTGGTGAAAATGTTATTTATTGATTAATAAGAAAATAGATAAAAAGATCCCTGGATTAGCTAGATCTTGGGGTAAAAGAGGGGGCCCACAGCTGATGTGAGCAATAGACCCCCTTGTCTATTTCTGGCCAGGAGGGGAGATCCTACCTGGCTGAGACAAGATCCTTAGCTGCCTGCCAGTCCCCTGCCTGGGGGCTTACTCCTCCCCCCACTGGGTTTGCTGACAAGGTCCTCTTAAAATGACCACGTACCTACTGGGCCCTTAGACTGTACAAGGGGTCCTGGAGAGGGTCCATCCGTCTAGGATTAAGGCAGGAAGAGACAGGCTGATTGTCCTGCATATTAAACCAAAAACAAATGTGCTGCTATATCAAATGGAAATTCAGCTTTCATTCAGTTGGCAATACCTGTTTTTTCCTTTCTTTGATTTGAGAAAAGATTTGAGGGGTGATTTGGCTAGACTAGGGCTCTCTCCAAAAGCTGTCTAGGCAGAGGCATGTCTATTGGACCGAATGTTTATTAAAAAGCCCCTAATGTGTGCATAATCTCATGTTAGAAGCTAGAACTGGGAGTGGGGGGGCTGGATGACAAAACTGAAACAATTCTGTCTGGTCCTCTAGCTCAATTCCCCTGCCCCAAACACAAATCCTCTGACTCATTCCATAGAATATTTGGTTCAAAACCAGCCTTGTAGGCAGAGTGGGTTTATTTTTTTAATTTTTAAAATTTATTTTATTAGGCAAGGGGGTTTGGGGTATGAAGTTCTAGGGTCTGAACCAGTGGTGATCTTGCATGGTCCCCTTTATCTACCTTCCATCCCTTTCCACTCTCCTTAAAAATTTTTTTAACACATAAACACATCTCTAGAGTCTGGGGATGTGGGTTCAAATTTTCCTTACCTCCCAGCATGACCTTGGGCTAGTCCCTTCCCTTTACTTGGCCTCAGTTTCCCCTCTTGTAGAACACAGAGGCTTTCCTTATGTGGGCTCTCTTGGAGGCAGAGGAGGACTCTTTGGTGTGTCCTTCTGTCCCTCTCCCTCCCTGTGGGTGCCCCTCCTAAGAGAGGGAGACCTCATTTCTCATTTTCCATCCTCTGGGTGGGAGGGCCAAGGGGCCAGGATCTTCGGGGGGCACTAAAGCCACTGTGATTATGTTTCACCCAGGGACTGAATGTGAGGAGCTGCCTCAGGTTTGGTGAGGTCTTGGCCACCTGGGCACCCAGGCCCTTGGCCAACTGGCATTGGGGAGAGGTTTCTGAGGGGCATTCAATAGAGGTCATGTGATGTAATGTGATGTTATTTGATCATTATTTAATTGTCATATAAATAATGGATACTTGGTGAAGGGGCTCACGGTTCTGAGCTTAAGTGATTCATGGAGGCATATTTGGCTGAATTATATAACTGGAAGGAGGTACAGGTAGGGCTCAGGATCCCCATAATAGAAGGTGAGGGACCGAGACTTGCTTCCAACTGAGTTTGTGTTCCCAGTGCCTAGAACAGTGCCAGCAATATGGTAGGTGCTTAATGCAGCAGGTGCACCCAGTGTGTTTCCCAGGGTATGGGGAACTGGGAAGCAGGCTGGACAGATTTCCAGAGAGCCTCCCGGATTCCTCTCTAGAGTCAAAGGATTTGGGTTCAATTTGGCTTCTGTGAGCAAGGGCCAATCCTTCCCCTCCCTGTGCCTCAGTTTCCTCCCCAGTTGTTGTTTGTCCTTCATCTTGAAGAGGGCCATGACATCAGAGAGGTGATGCCATGACTTGCAGCTGACTTGGATTTAAGTGAGGCAGGGCTGTGGAAGGTCAACAGCCTCACTTTGTCCTCCAGAGCCATCTGGGTCCAATGGTGAGATATAGATCAGGACAGGAGATGGCCCTCAGTGCCTGGAACACAGTAGGCACTATATAAATGTCTGTGATTATTACTCTAATAAAACATAAGCTCCTCCAGAAGACAACCCCCCCCCCAATCACAAAGTCTCCTTCCTTAACCCCTGCTGGCCCCTTTTCCTCCTCTCAGATCCTCCATTGGGGGGAAGGGCCCACCCACTCCATCTCTTCTGTAAATGGAGTCTTTCTCCATTAGAGTGTAAGCCCTTTAGGGGCAGAGCCGTCTTTGCTTGTATTTGCATCCCCTGCCCAGTGCCTAGCACACAAGTAGGTGCTCCGAGGTTGTTGACTAACTACCTCATCACAAAGCACTTAGCTGGCCCCAGTTAGAGTTTGGTAAACTCTAATTGTTGATAAATTAATTGCTTGGCTTCCCCCTTCTTTGCTCCCCCAATGCCCCTCCCCTCTTGCATGTCCGGCTTTTTTCTGGTAGGGATCCCTGGGGCAAACAACGAAGCGGGTTACAGTTAGGCTAGACTCAAACTCTGCTCCTCCTTCCCTGATCCCCCCCTTCCCCACCTCCCCGTGCAGTGCTGAGCCTACGTGCTGAGTTACCCTGCCCTGAGCCTAGAGGTCTGGCAGGTTTTGGGTTGGACACATAACCTGGGAGTGACCGGACATCTTTGGACCACAGTTTCCATTTGGGTAAAATGGGTCTACAAATCACAGGGCATCCCCGACCAAGTTTCCCCTTTTGTAAGAAGGGACTGGGGCAGCTAGGTGGCATACTGAATAGAGCACCGGCCCTGGAATCAGGAGGATCTGAGTTCAAATCCAGCCTCAGACTCCTAATGCATACTAGCACTGTGACCTTGGGCAAGTCATTCAACCCCAATAGACCTGCCTTCCCCCCTCCAAAAAGGGTGAAAAAAAGAAGAGACTTCTGTAGGCAAGCCACCCAACACCTAGGGTCTCAGTTTCCCCAGATGTACAGGGGGTAAGGGGAAGCCCCCCAAAAGGGAACCTGGAGAATGCTGGCATGGATCTCCTGTAAAAGGAGGAGATTTTCCTGGACAACTGTGTAAGGCCCCTTCTAGCCCTAACTCCATCTTTCTCCTGCAGGGGGCAGAGCAGCATCTCTGGCCCCCTCTGCTCCCCTCTCCCTCTGTGGGTGCCCCTCTGCCCCTCCCCTCCCCTCTCTTTGCCCCTCCCCTCTCTTTGCCCCTCCCCTCTCTCTGCCCCTCCCCCATCTGCCCCTCCCCCACCGTGGGTGCCTCTCTGCCCCAACCCCATCTCTGTCCCTCCCCATGCCCTCCCTGCCTCCCTCTATCCCTAGGGGCAGAACACCAGAGGGGCACCCACAGAGGGGAGGGGCTCCACTTCCCCTCTGTGGGTGCCCCTCTGCCCATCCCCTCCCTCTCTCTGTCCCTCCCCTCCTCTCTCTCTGCCCCTCCCCTCTCTCTGCCCCTCCCCCTCTCTTCTCTCTGCCCCTCCCCTCTCTCTACCCCTCCCCCATCTGCCCCTCCCCAACCATGGGTGCCCCTCTGACTCTCCCCATGCCCTCCCTGCCTCCCTCTATCCCTAGGGGCAGAGTAGCATCTCTGCCCCTCTCTGCTCCCCTCCCCCACCTTGGGTGCCCCTTGGCCCTGCCCCTCTCTCTGCCCCTTCCTGTGCCCCCACCTACCTCTCTTTAACTCTGGGGGCAGAGGGCGCTGCTTCCTTTCTCTCCTTGGGCAGCCTCGAGGCAGGGTGTCTCTGAGGGCCTCCTGGCACAGGTAGGTCACCTATGTCATCCTCCTCCATCCTCTGGGCCTGGGGCCCAATAGGCTGGAGTGGGGGGGCTCGGGGCCCCAGAAGGAGCCTCTGGAGTCCTGAACCTACTATGGCTGTGTTTTATCTAGGTCCTGAGTTCGAGGGGCCTCCTCAGGGCTCTCAGGCCTGGTGAGGCCTCAGGAACCTAAACAAGGGGGCCCTCAGGCTCCCAGGAATGGGGAGGGGAGGTTTCTACAGGGCAGTGAATGAGGCATGATTGAATATAATCAATAATTAATATTATAAATTCAATATAAAATAATAAATTTAATATAATATAAAATAAAATAATTTAATATAATTAATACAGTACCTTAATACTGTATTATTGACTATCTTATTTAATTGTATTACAATTGATATTTCATGAAGGGCTGAGGGCTCTGCATTTAGGGGATAATGGAAAAAATAGGTGGAAATGCTATTTATGGATTAGTAAGGAAGGAGTTGGGTAGTTACATGGTGCAGTGAATAGAGCACTGGTCCTGGAGTCAGGAGGACCTGAGTTCAAATCCAGCCTCAGACACTTAACACAAAAAACTAGCCCTGTGACCTTGGGCAAGTCACTTAACCCCAATTGCCCTATCTTCCCCCCTCCAAAAAGCAAATAAAAATAATAATAATAATAATAATAATAAAGGAAGTAATTAAGGGGCCCCTTGATTACCCTGGGGCTTGGGCCCACAGCTGAGGTGGGTGGACCCTTGCCTATTCCTGGCCAGGGAGGGAGGCCCTGCCTGGCTGAGGCAGCTCTCTGGCTGCCTGCCAGGCCTCTGCCTGGGCCCTTGCCCCTCCCCCCAACCACCTGTCCCCATTGGCTTGCTGCCAAGAGCCCCCTGAAATGGCCACAGCACCTGCTGGGCCCTAGGACTGACTGTACAAGGGGTCTGGGAGAGGGTCCATCCTTCCAGGGCCAGGGCAGGAAGAGGCAGGCTGATCGTCCTGCCACCAGACTTAATCTTCCATTTCTCCCAGTCTGCCCGATCAAAGGCGGATGGAACACAGAGCGGAGAACCAGGAAATCTGAGTTCTGGCCCCAGTCCTGACATGAATGAATGGTGTGAGATGAAGCATGGCCTGTAGCTTCTCAGGGCCTTCATTTCCCCCTCTAGAAAATGAATCCATAGGACTCAGTGATCTCTGACTGAACAAAGTGGGATCTTAGAACCCAAAGAATTCATGACTGAGCACTTTGATTAGTGGACATCTGGAAGCTGAAAATGTGGAATCCCTCATGCCTTCTGGAAACATAGGTTTTCTCTTTCCTCACCCCAGGGCAGGTGGTATCTATCCCCCAGCATAATGTAAGCTCCCAGAGGGCTAGAACGTTGTGTTCTTCTGTTTGGCTACCCAAGGCCTACCTAGCCCAGTGCCTGGCACAGAGTAGGCACTGTCTACATGCAGATTCTACAGCTGGCAAGGAGAGTGTGCCCTTGTGGCCATTGGCCCTCTGTGGTCTCCCAGACTGGAAACCACCCTAAGTCAGGGGAGGTCCCTCTCATGGCTCTCCTGCTTTGGCAGAAATCCCACTCATTTATGCCCCCTATCTGTTTTTGTTCCAGGTTTGTCCAAGACAAAGACTTGGTTGGCAGAAGACTCCAAAGGCAAGTTACCCATATCCATTGAAGCCCAGATGTGGTGGGTGGCGAGCCCCGGGCCAGGGCCCTTGGTGTCTGTAGCCATTGGGCCTACCGTCCTGGCCAGGCCTTCCTCCTCTCCCTCCCACCCCCAGTGAGCTCTCTGTTTGGTAGGGAGGTCCTGGGGACAGTCCCAGTGTGAGCCCAGCTCCAGTCTGAGCTCTTGTCCTTGTCCCCAGGCAGGGGCTTTTCCCTCTGAGCTTTTCTGCCCAACCCTGGCCCTGCTCCCTGCCTCTGCAGGGCCTCAGTGCGCCTCTGACAATGCTGAGCCCAGATGAAAGGGGGGACCTTTCTCCAGAGAGGGAGGCTCTCCATGACCACCAGGCCCTGGCAGGCTTTCTTGGGTCACACACCTCAGGGCCAGTCTGGTGAGGCCCATGTAGCCCTCCTCAGAATAAGCTGGTTTTTCCACTCAAAGTGGAAGGAGATGCTCAAGGGCACTTAGAAGTTAGATCCTCAAGTGTCAAGTTAGGGAGCCTGGCTTCCAGCCTCCCCTTTGTAAACATTTCAGTTCTCTTTATTCCTGTAGATTTGATCATCACAAACCCAGGGGAAGGAGAAAGGGGAGGGAGCCCGCCTCTGTTCCCACCTAGGATGGGCCAGGCCCTGAGCTGAAGTCCTTAGAGATAGCTCATTTGATTGGCACCACAAGCCGGGGAGGCAGGGGCTCTTCTCAGCCCATTTTACAGTGGAGCAACCTTAGGCCCAGAAGTGACTTGGTCCCACAGCTAGGCAGGGCCTGAGGCCAGCTCTGAACTCAGGTCTTCCTTGGG
The DNA here is from genome assembly GCA_011680675.1 of Gymnobelideus leadbeateri. Classification (NCBI taxonomy): domain Eukaryota; kingdom Metazoa; phylum Chordata; class Mammalia; order Diprotodontia; family Petauridae; genus Gymnobelideus; species Gymnobelideus leadbeateri. The sequence continues at coordinate 9,159 of WOXC01011929.1, read as the reverse complement.
TTAAATGCTGGTGCTCTGAAGGAAGAGATGTTGTGTTTAAGGGAACCCCGCCAAGATGGCCCTGCCTGGCCCTTGGAGCCTTTTCTTTCCCCAGCTGGCCATTTAAATGAAACTTGCTCTTTTTTGGTCACGTGATGCCCACCACCACACACACACACACCCCCTTCACTCCTGTAATGGCAGCACCAGCTTGTACAAACCTGTTGGATCAAACACACCCTCTAGACCTGCTGTCTGACCACATGCACTTAAGTGATTTTCAGTGAAGAAATAGACCATTTCCCCCATTTGTCATCACCCCCTTTCCCCCCATCCCTGAGTACAAGCCCTCCCTTATAAGTAGTCATTCTAGTCTCCAAGCTCCAATCTACAAATTGGTGGGTCAAGCCTCAGGCAAGCTATCAGTTCTTGGGAGGCCCTGAGGCCAGGGGCCTCAACCTCCACTGGAAAGGGTTCCCTGCTGGTCAGATTGACTTAGGAAAGCACAAATGAGCATCACCTACCTTTCAGTCTATTGTTGATTCTGCTCTGCATTTCCCAATTCCATTTGAATCAGGTTTGGGCTTCCCCTGCCTCAGGGGCCTGTGTGGACTCTGCTCTAAGCCAATCTCTATCTCTAAAGTGCAGAGAAAGTGCTAGGCTCCAGAGGGAGGAGTTAGGGGAGGCAAGGAGATGACAGCTCCATTCCCCAATCCGACCTGCCTGGAGAGCTGCCCTTGCTTCGTCTGAAAACTGCCTCTTCATCACCTTTGGCCTCTATTCTAGGAGACCAGGTCGTTCCTGGCCTTCCCCCTTGGTGGTGGCAGCTGAGCAGCTTCATCCACTGGAGCCCGTCTGCCCCTCTCCAGCCCAGTGGCTCTGCTTTCAACAGGAGAGAAGCCGGGGCGCTTGGGGGGGGGGGGTGGTAGCTCCCAGGATAGGCTTTCTCCCACCCTCCTCCCTCCTTGCCCCAGAGAAAGCATGGTTAGCCCCACACGGCTCTGATGGCTAAGGTTTCCCTTACAGTGAACGGGTTGGAAGAAATGTTGCTTGAAATGGTCAAGGATGGAGGGGAGTTTGTAGGCCACAGAGCTGGGCTTCCAGAAGACCAGTGGCAATGGGCCAGGTGATGGCCTAGGAGTAAGGTGAAGGCAGAGGAAGAGGAGGAGGAGGAGAGGGAGGAGGAAGGAGCAGTAGGTTGGCCTTTCTGCCCAGGGCTGAGAGAATGGGTGGCCAAAGTGGGGAGTCAGGGCAACGGGGGGCGGGGTAGACAGACTGAAAGCAAGAGCAGATTTGTGCAGAGGACAGGGGACCCCATTCAGGCCTTAGTGTCATCTGCTTTGATACAGAGCTGCATCGGGGGCGGGGGGGGGGGTGAGAATTGGGGAGGAGGGAAAGAATAAGCAAAGGAGAGAGAGATGTGGCCTGAGGCAGGCGTGGCTCCTCCTTTCAGGTGACCTCCTCAGTCTGGTTTCCACCCTCCTCCCTCTCCCTCCTTTGGGGAGTTGCTCAAGAAGCCCCCCGTTTCTGGAGGCCTGGCCGAGGCTCCATGCCTGGCCAGTGGCCTGGGCCCGTGCGCTTTCTTGGTCCCTGAATCCAATGTCCCTCCGCACCAGTCTACCTACGCTGGCTTCTAGTGACCCTGTGTGCCTACTGTCCTTCCCAGCTCCTTCCAAGAGCGTTCGAGGCAGCACGAGCAGCTGCCTTCCAGTGACCGAAAATGATTACCCGTTCTAAAGAGTCTAAGAAAAAGTCAGACGAGGCTGTGAGGAAATCAGCTCGCCTCATGAAGCAGAAGACGCAGGCCAGGAAGCACAGGGTCAAAGAGGAGCCTCAGATGGCAGTTGAGGCCAAGAAGGCAAGAGTCCAGAAGACTCCACCTGCTGGGGAGGTAGAAGGCAAGCCCAAGGCTGCAGCGGGGCCCCGGGGCCGTGGCCGCCGTGGCCCAGCTGGTCCCCGTGGCCGAGCTGGTCCCCGTGGCCGAGCTCGCCCCCGGGGCCCTCCTGGCCAAGCCGGGCCCTGTGACCAAGCTGGTCCCCACAGTCAGGCTGTCCCTTACAGCCAGGCTGCCCACTATGACCAGGCCGGGCCCTATGACCAAGCTGGCCCCCATGACCAAGATGGCCCGCAGGCAGCTCCACTACCTGTGAAGCTCCCGTGTGACAACAAAGGCACGAAGTACGACCAGAAAGGCAGGCTGAATCTGAATGGAGAAGACCTCTGCGACTGCCTGGACGAAGATTGCCTGGGCTGCTTCTACCCATGCCCTGAGTGCCAATCCACCAAGTGTGGGCCCACCTGCCGCCGCAACCGGAATTGGATTTACGAGGCCATTGCCAACGAGGGTGGAGAAGTGGTCAGCACCTTCCCATTTCCCCATGCTAAGTAAGGGCCTGAACCTCACGTGGCTGTGTGTCTCTCTTTCTGTCTCTGTGTGTGTGTGTGTGTGTGTGTGTGTGTGTGTGTCTGTGTGTGTGTGTCTGTCTCTCTTCCTGGCTGAGCTTTCCTGCCTGGAGAAGGAGCTGGGTAGGCAGTCCTGACTCCTGCCACTCCCCATCAGCACTGCCATGAGCCCCTGCAGCTTGCCCACCCTCTTCTCCCAAATGCCTTTACTTTGAGCCCAGATGCAGGTAAAAATGCAGGTCAGAAACAAAGGCCTTCCACCCCAAGAGGACCTGAGGGGGCCATCTTGCTGGAGATTGCCTCCTGAAGTCTCTCCTAATGCTGACTTTTTGGAACTTGAGAATTGTCTTCCACAGAAGGTGGAATATCCTTCCTGCCCTGCCCCCTTCCTGCCTCAGGTGTCCCTAGAGTCAGGCCAGCATTCTTCTCTGTCCTGCTTCAGTTAGTGCTAGATAAAAAAGAACAAAGACAAAATATTCCTTCTCCCATTTCTCATTGTGTTTATTGCCATGTCCAGATTGTCACGTGGTGTCTGTTGTATCTTGTGTCTGTGTTGTTTTCTTCGTGGTTCTATAGTTCTAGAGTTGGTCATTCTGATGACCACCACTTGCCTAACTGGATTTTCGCTCTGGTCTTTTTGCAGGTATTAAAGGAGTCTGGCTTCTCCTGGGACTCTCCTCAGTCTCTCTTCTGAAGTTTACAAGTGGAAAAAAAATATATATCGCTATATATTTAAACTAGTTATGAGATTCCACAACAGAAGAATATATATTGTTAAAGTGATAGCAGATCAAAAAAGAATAAAAAAAAGTTTGTGAAGTTAATTTATTGTCACCTTCATTTCAGAACAACAAGCAGGGAGGATGCGTCTTCTCTGTGCCAGGCACTGTGCTAAGCACTGGGGACCCAAGCAGTCCCTGCCCTCAAGGAGTTGCCTTTGAGCCCACACAGGCACCTGGCAGATGGAGAGGGGCACTCCAGCTGTGGTCCTCTGGAGAGGCCTCTCCTCTGGCCCAGCATGCCCAGCTGCACCTCTCTGGTTATTCCCCAGAACCTGGGATAGAGACTGCTAGGCTCTTACCTGCCTCCCCCAGGGCAACACACACACACACACACACACACACACACACACACACACCACACACACACACACACACACACACGCCCACAAACAGGCACACTCAGAACAGGGTAGGGGTGAGGGAGAGGAAGGGGAACAGCAAAGATCCATAGGGACACAGAAGAGGGACAAAGAAGGGAGGGGGATTGATGAGCTGGCCAGGTTCCACAGAGGAGCTAAACAGGGTGGGGAAAGGTCTCTAGCCCTGTCTTGGGAAGATGGGGACAGAGAGCCTGGAGAAGGGAAGACTTGGGCAAGCAGTGGGACCTGCTCACCCTTTTAAAGGCGAGGGTGGGCAGCCCTTATTGGAGGGTGGCATGTGGGAGAGGACCCCAGAGGGTCAGAAGCAGGCAGGGTGGCTGGAAATTGCAGGGGGAATTTGGCCTCAGTGGGAGTGGAAAGGGCTGTCCCAGGCACTGGGGAGTTCCTGCACACTGGAGGTCTTCAAGCAGGGTAGTTCACATGATTATTCATGCTTATAATCAATTTACCTTTAAGGCAGAGACACTATTTATACTCTTTCCTCAATTACTAAACACTTAAACCTCCCCACACATGCAATCCAGCTTTATTAGTCCAATAGAGCAAACACCATGAACAACAGCCACATCTGAGAAGGAACCAGCACCCTGCCTCCTAGAAGTCGCAGTATCTTTTCTCCTGGTGTTCGTGGCAAGGTGCCTTCTGCCCAGACAGAGGTCACATGTCTCCCTCTGAAATGGGGGGCCAATCAGTCTCCCTAACTCCACACTGCCCACAGGCCAACACTGGCTGCTCAGGGCTCAAGTGTGGGGAAAGCAGGAGTGTGTCCCAGATTGGCCCTGGGGGCAGGCCACTGACTGGGGCCTGCAGGCCTTCACCGCCTGCTGTCCAAGTGTGCGCTCATTTGTTTACTACATACATCATTGGAGTGCTCGTTCGTCACCTAATAACCTGCCTATCAGTAGATAAAGTGTTGTGTTTATTGTAGTTTTGCTTTCTTTGGTGTGTCTTATACTACATACTTTTACCAGTTGAACATACACATGTTGTCTTCTAGATCCTAACATACAAGTGACAATACAATCTTGTATTGAAAAACAGCTTCCTCAGAACTGCTCCATCACACACAGGGTTCATTTAATGAGCCAGTGACACTTCTCCCCGCACAGGGGCTAGGTGGCCATTTATCAGGCATGTTATCCTCCTCTGGGGCAGGGGTGGGCTAGATTGCTGTCCCTTTCAGTTCTGTGATTTTTGGAAAGAGAGGGAGCAGCAGCCATGCCAATATGGAACTTCCATGAAGGCTGTAGAACTACAAGAGAAAGGGGAGCTCCTCTGATCTCTCTGATCCCTTCTGATACCCAGCCATCCCAGTCCACTGATGTGACTTGGAGGCCTTTACCAAAGCCAGACAAGCCACTAATAATTAATTAAGAGCAATCAGTCTTTATTATGGGCGAATTTTCTTTCATCCAAGTGAATGTTGGACAGTTAAAAGGCTGCCTGGGGGAGGAAATCAGAGGGGAAGGCAGAGTCAGCAACACAAGGAGATAACCAGAATGGTTGCCAGATGGAGAAGCTTCTCATCAGCTTTGGCATCCTGAGCTCCTGGGTCACTCCTGACTGGGTTGGAGACAGCTAGGACCTTGTCTTCACAATACTTCCCTAACTGCCAGCCTCACCCTGAGACTGAGCCTAGTAGCTATCCAGCTCCCCCACCCACCCAAGGGATTATGCCTCATTTCTCTTGCTTACCTTGCCCTCCAGCAGGCCACTGAGCTGCCCATACCCCCCTGGTAGGTGACCACATGATCATTGAATTGACCTTCCTCAGCTGATCCCTCCCTTGCTCTGAAGCCCCTCTGCCTTTCTGTTCTCTCTCTGTTCTATACTGGTTTCCACTCATTCCATCATGCCACAAAAGGACTGCTGAGTCCCAGGCTGTGTGTGACTTGTGTCCCCCACAATAGACTGAAGGTATTTTGAGGACCCCCACTCCATGGGGATTTCACACACACACACCACACACACACACATCCCTGGCCAGTTACTCTTCCACATATCACCTCAGGGGGCCACCTGGGTCCCTAAGAGGTCATGTGACCTGCTCCAGGCCCCCTCAGTCACTTGGGCCTCCACGGCCCCTGTCTTTGGCAGCTGGGCCTTGGCGTCCTCATTCAGGACCAGGTCATGGCTAAAGGCCCTGCCCCAATGAAGACTCTAAGTGGGAAATAACCTCTGGCTCTTTTGGCAGTGGGCTCATTTACTCTGGTGATGAGACCACGCACAAACAGAAGTGTCTGCCCCACTCAGAGCCCCAGTCTTGCATCTCACACCAGAGAAGGAGAAGCCACAAGGCACCATCATTTGCTCCCGGCACGGACCTCATCCAGGTAGAAGATTCACTGAAATCATTCCTATGAATCACTTTCACCCACACTGGCAAATTCGCCCACACCATGGATGCTGAAGCCTTCCAACAAAGCAGGAAGCTGGCATTCAGGTGGGGTAGCATGGGAGGACTTGGGATCCCTCTGACACTGCATTCAGGCTTGCCACCAGGTGGCCGGCTTTCACAGGGTAAGACCCCCAGAGATGAGTGGCGTGTTTAACATGGTAGTGGGCTACAGACACAGAGAAGACAAAAGCTGGGTGAGGCCTAAAAGCAAAGCAGCCTTTTCCATTTGGGGAGTGGGGGCATCAGCGTGGAGGAGGTCATTTTTGAATGGGACTTTACATGGTGGTAGCAATTGGACAGGTGATAGGGGAGGGGAGGAGAGGGCAGTGCAGGCATGGAGAACGTTGTGAGCAAAGGCACGGAGGAGGTGAGAAAGGGCAAGGGGGGTCCAAGAAAAGAGAGGTGTCCAGTTTGACTGGAGCCTAGGCTAGCTGGGTGGGGGACCTGAGATAAGGAAGGAAAAATAAAGGAGTGCCAGATTGCAGAGGGCTTTGAATGCCAGGAAAGGAGTTGCAGCTTGGACTCAATTGGCATTAGGGAGCCATTGAAAGTTTTTGAGCAGAACAAAGCCACCAGCAGATGTGTGGACAAGGGAGATGAGTCTGGCATTGGCATGAAGATGCATTGGATGGGGGAGAGAGAGTGGGCTATTGAAGTACTCCAGGGGGAGTCCAGTGAGGAGATACACAGTCACAGCAGGAACAGAGAGGAGGAGACATACAAGATGTCTATCCCAGGGAGCTGGAATCAGTCAGGTTTGGTAAATGAAGGGGATGTGAGAAGTGAGAGAGAAAGGAGCTTGTTAAGGATTTGAACAGGGGACATTGGAAATAGTGAAGTCGGAAGATGCAGGTGCTTCATGGGAAGGATACTGGGCTGGCTTTGTGTGGTCAGTGACGTGCCTATGTGGTGATGTCCTGAAAACCGCTGGGTGTGTGGGGCTGGAGCTCTGCAGGAGCTCATCCATGGGGAGGTGCTAGGTGAAGCTAGAGCAGTGGGGAAGATTCTCAAGGGACGATGTGGATGGACGTGTGGATGGAGGAAGGCTAGAGGCAGCATCTTAAGAGGTCTGGGAGAGGATGATCAGCCCTACAAAGAAACCAAGAAGCATCAGTCGGGCAGTGGTAGAATGAGAACCAGGACAAGGTGGTGTCTAAAAGGCCAAGGGCAGGGGGAAGAGATGGTCAGGGGTGTCCAATGCTGCTGAGGGGCCACGGAGCATGAGGACTGAGAACATGAGCATTTTTTAGGGATTCAGAAAAATCTGGAGATCCGTCTATAACCTGATTCACAGGGAAGTGAGGAGAAGTAGGGGAACAGTGTGACAACTTACCACAATACTGATCACTGGAGAGAGAAGTACGTCTGAAAGACCCCAGACCTGTGACTAGGGCAGGGATCGATTCCGAGCCAGATGTGGCTTCCCAGACGTGGCCAAAGTGTTTACCTTTTTTTCTGATGGCAGATATTTTCAGGGATTGTGGGGCAGGAAGGGAGCTATGTTGACAGGTAGTCATGGATAGGGAGGAGATTATGTTTTATTCATTGAAATAAATTAATTTAACGGTAAATTATTATGAACCAAGTAGGCTTTCAGTAAAACACAGTTTTTCAACAAAAAAACCGGGGTGGCTAGGTGGCATAGTCAATAGAGCTCCAGCCCTGGAGTCAGGAGGACCTGAGTTCAAATGCAGCCTCAGACACTTAACATAAAACTAGCCGTGTGACCTTGGGCGAGTCAGTTAACCCCGATTGCCCTACCTTCCCCCCTTAAAAAAACCCCAAAAACAATAACAAAAAGGAAGAGAGCATATGGATCAGTTTTCCTGATTTTTAACAGTCTTTTCTGCTTTTTCCTTTTTTTCTTTTGAAATATTATTTGTTATGGATTCGTTATCTGGGATGCCAAATGGGCAGAACATCGGGAGCAGTGCTGGTGATATAAAAGCAGAAAGGAGGACTAATTCAGTGTATTATTTCTTTGAAAGGGGGGCCATTAGCTTTGGTAATTAGAAGGTCATCAGTGACCTCAGAGAGAGCAATTTCAGTAGAGCTTTAAGGGAAGAACCAAGGGGAGAATTTGGGGAGCGGAGGAGAGCAAATGGAAGCATTGAGGGAAGCCAACCTTTTGGAAAAGTTGACAAATGAAAGGCAAGAGAGCTGTGGGGTGGTAGAAGGGTCAAGGAAGCAGTGTCTAGGGCATTTTCAGTAGACACAACTTTAGGTAATCTTTGATTTAAGAAATCATATCCAACTAATGTCTGTCTATGAGGTATATACTTCACAAACACATTTGGCTGAATTCAGGTTAAAAATCTCATTCAAGGGACTTTTGATTTGAAGTCTCCAGGCGTGCCCAGACAGAGGAACCACTGAATCAAACGTGTTGGTCATAGCATCAGGGTGACAAGGAGGAAGCACCTTGTCAATAGGTTAACCTTCTCCTGTGGACATCGACTGAGCTGGTGTCCCATGTTCCTGGACTCTGAGCATCTTGGGGTTAATTATATATCAATAAAGTCTTTACTCATCACTGCCATTTATAGAAATCCTGGTCCAATTTGGCACCATTACTGTGGATATATATCCAGGGGTGTGCTGGAGCAGATTTTAAATTTCCGTTGTGAATATTGATACCCTGGAAATTGGCAGACACTACAAACCAGGGCACTATTGATTGTTTTGTTCACGGTCTAGACCAAAGAGAGTGAAGGAAAACTGGTTAGTAAAGCAGGCTGAACATAAAAACTGTCTTCTGTGCACGTTTCCCCCACCCCACCCCAAGAGCTGGTTGTTAAATACTTATCAGCAGAATCCTGGATACATCTACTCATTGGAGGATAGCAGAAGACCCAGAAGATGGAAGGTGGAGTACAGGGGATTTGGTTGTCTGTAGGACCGTATTTGTTGTGGAGTCGTTTCAGTCGTATCTGACTCTCTGTGAGCCCATTTGGGATTTTCTTGGCCAAGGTGTTTGCCATTTTCTTCTCCAGCTCATTTTACAGATGAGGAAACTAAGGCAAATGGGGTGAAGGGACTTGCCCAGGGTCACACTGCTGGTAAATGCCTGAGACTGCATTTGAACTCGGGAAGATGTCTCTCCCTAACCCCGAGCTCAAGGCTCTATCTACTACAACACCACCTTGCTTCCCATAGGGCCATATAGGTCCCTGAAAAATGCCAGAGAATCACCAGAGAGGGAAGGAGAAGAGTTTTG
>WOXC01011928.1:85000-105885 GCA_011680675.1 Gymnobelideus leadbeateri | reverse complement strand
AAATTTTTTTAAATTTTTGCCTTTTTTTTTGGAGGGGGGAAGGTAGTGCAGTTGGGGTTAAGTGACTTGCCGAAGACCACACAGGTAGTAAGTGTTAAGTGTCTGAGGCTGAACTTGAACTCAGGTCCTCCTGACTCTAGGGCTGGTACTCTATTCAGTGTGCCACCTAGCCACCCCCACCATCCATATTTCTCATATTTGTTGCTGCTTTTTAGCCCTTCCCAAGTCTTTCTGACCTAATTTTAAGGTTTTATTTGCAGAGATATTTAAGTGGTTTGCCATTTCCTTCCCCTGCTCATTTTATAGATGAGAAACTGAGGCAAACAGAGTTTAGTGACTTGACCAGGGTCACACAGCTGCTAAGTGTCTGAGGACAGATTTGAAATCAGGAAAATGAATCTTCCTGATTCTAAGCCCAGTGTTCTCTCCACTACACCAAGAATCCATTCAGTCTTTTCTTATAACTTAGATATCTGTAGTTGGTGTAGAGAGAATTAATGGCATCATAGCATTTAATAACTTAATAGCCTTTATCATTAACACAGGATGTTCCCCAAATCTTGGTACCATTTTAAGCCTGAAAATTAATAGGTTTGTTGTTGTTCAGTCCTGTCTGACTCCTCATGACCCATTTGGGGTTTTCTTGGCAGATACTGGAGTTGTTCACCATTTCCTTCTCCAGCTCGTTTTATATATGAGGAAACTGAGGCAGACAGGGTTAAGTGACTTGCCCAGGGCCACACAGCCAGTGTCTGAGGCCCTATGTGACCTCAGGAAGATGACTGTTCTTGACTCCAGGCCTGGCACTCCATCCACAGAACCACCTACCTTCCCCCAAATAAGTAGGTAACTGTGTAACAGTGTTGAATCTGTGATACCCTTTTATATTTCAAATTTTAAAGGCTTAAGTCTTCACTAAGTCTTTTAGAACATCCTCTAGAGTGCTTTAAGATTTATAAAATAGTTTTTAAAAAATAATTTTTTTTTCTTTTTGGAGGGTGGTTGGGGTTAAGTGACTTGCCCAAGGTCACATGGCTAGTTTTTGTGTTAAGTGCCTGAGGCAGGATTTGAACTCAGGTCCTCCTGATTCCAGGGCTGGTGCTCTATTCACTGTGCCACCTAGCCACCCCAAAAATAATATCTTAACAAAAATAATAGCTAGCAATAATATAGTGTTTACTCTATGGCAGGCACCCGGCTAAGTGCTTTATAATCATTAGCTCCTTTGATCCTTACAACAACTGGGGGCGGCATGTGACATTATTCTTATCCCCATTTTACAGCTGAGGAGACTGAAGCAGAAAGCCTAAGTGACTCGCCCAAGATCTTGTGGCTATTAAATGTCTGGGACCGGATGTGAACTTGAATCTTTCTGGTTCTGGGTCTTGCACTCTGTCCTGGACTCCAGGTCTACCTAGTGGTCTCCTGAAACCCAAACTGAGCAAATCCCAACAAGGTACTCCATTATTTTAATAAATGTGTGAATTGAGTATTTTCTTAACCAATTTGCTCTAGCAGATAGATACTCTTGACTGTCTATTTTTATATTTCCCCCATTAGATTATAAGTTCTTTGAGGTTAAGGACTAGCTTTTCCTTCTTCTTGTATCTTCAGTGTTTAACATGGTGCCTGGAACACAGCAGACTCACAGGAAGTGTTTATTGAACTGAACTGAATTGAATTTCTGGGCAATAATTGCAGAAAGCTGCTGAGGTAGGCTAAACCCTAGCAGATCCTCTAAGCCCTACACCATTTCAACCATCTAGCCTTCCACAACTTTTACTCAAAGTACACTAACTACGTAAGATAGAATTTTACAACCAGAAGGGTCCTCGAAGATTGTCTGGTTTAACCTATCCATTTCATCAATGAGGAAGCTGCTCAGGGAAGTACACACACCCCAGCTATCATTGCTTTTATTTCTATTTCAGCTACTGATGCTTTCCTGAATGAGGAAACCCAGGTCATTCCAGTAGCCCAAGGTGTCTTGGTTCAGTAAAGGATCCTAGGGAAGACATTAGTTGGCATATTCACTTTGGATGCTAAGGGAAAATTCTCACCTGAAAACTTTTCATACAGTTAGATTTGTGGCCACAGAATATTACCTTGAAGCCATATTTTTCTTTTTTGCCCTTACCTTATTGCTTTTCTAAACCACCCATAGGGCAACTAGGTGGTATAGTGGATAAAGCACCAGGCCTGGAGTCAGGAGAACCTGAGTTCAAATCCAGCCTCAGACACTCATTGGTTGTGTGATGCCAGGCAAGTCACTTAACCATTTTTTGACTCAGTTTCCTCAACTTTAAAATCAGCTGGAGAAGGAAATGGCAAATCACTCCAGTATCTTTGCCAAGAAAACCCCAAATGGGGTAATGAAAAGTCAGACATGACTGAACAACAACACAAAACCACTCATGGTTACTATTTCCTTTCTCCCACTCCTGCCTTTTCCCTCCTCCCACTTAGGCCATTTAGTCTCATGTAATTTGGGGGATATACTAGATGAGCTTTCAGATCTCTTCCAACTCCAAAATCCCAAATGTTTTCAAATATGAGTTCCCCTGTAAGACTCTCACCCTTTCTCATAAAGGGAGATATGCTGTGGTCCATTTCTTTTTCTGTCATCATGGTATAATTGGCTGTTGGATTCTGTTTCATGATATTGAAGGAGGTGTGATAGAGGATTTTATTAATAATCTCTTCTGGTAAATCCTTTTCCAGGAACTTCAGCACTTTTAGTAGTTCACGTTTTGGGTCCTAGGAATCACAGAATTTTAAAGTTGGGATTTCAGTGGTTAGGTAGTTCAACTCATACTTGGAAGAAATTTCCCATTATAACATGGTTAACAAATGACTATACTGCTTCTGTCTGAAGACCTTCAAAGAAGAGAATCCACTACCTTTCAAGAGAGCTCATTCCACTTTACAACAGCTCTCACTTTTAGGAAGTGTTTTCCTGACATCATACCTAAAATACTTTCTTTATGCCACCAACTTCTTGCTTCTGGTTATGTTTTCTTGGACAAACAGAAGATGTGAAAACCCTCTTCCAAATGACAGCCCTGCAAATACTTGAAGGCTGCTATCAAGTTCTCCCACGTCTTTACTTCTCTGATCTAGCCTGTCCCTTCAATGGACCATTATGAGCTCACGACCCTTTACCATTCTGGCTGCTTATTTTGGATATTCTCTAGTTTATCAAAATCCTTCTAAATCAGAGGATAGTACTCTGCATGATAGCTGGTGAGGGCAGAATACATTTGGAATAATGCTTCCCTACTCGTAGAAGCTATGCTTCCTTGAATGAAACCCAAGATATTATTAACTTTTTGGGTACCATATAACCACTGGCTCACATTGAACTCATGGTCCACTAAAATCCTGCAACTTTCTTTTTGAAAGAAAAATTACTCTCTTTGACTTTCTGGGAAGATGGTGGAGTAGGTCAGAAATTTCCAAGCTCTCCAAATTTCTTCCATGAGCAGACAGAATATCACCACAAAATGAATGTAGAGAAGCAAAAATAAAGGGGTAAGGCAGTTGTCTTCATAAGACCATTTAGAGGATCTCAGGAAAGATACAACCATTTCTAATCATGCCTGCATCTCTTATATGGAAAGCTGGTTTCTTTTTGTACTCAAGCATAAAATTTGACATTTATCTTTATTGAATTTCATCTTGTTGGAACCTGGCCAATATGTTAGCCTGTAAAGGCCCTTTGGGATCCTGCCTCTGTCACCCAGCAAGTGACCTATCTCTCCCAACTTTGAATCATCTGCAATTTGGAGGAGTGTGCCATCTCTGCCTTTATCTGAGTCATTGATAAAAATTTTAGTTATTGACATTGAATCATTCACAATAACTTTGAGTCTGGCCATCCAACCAGTTTTAAATCCATATAATTATATTCTTGTGTAATTCATCTCTCTTCCTCTCCACAAGAAGAGTGTGAGATGCTTTGTTAGAAGAAGATAGAATGACTACAAGACAGTTGTATCTGAAATAATTACATGAATGAAGAGAGTTTCCAGGGTGGAAGAGAGGTAGAGTTTCTTTCATGTGGAAGAAGGTTCTCTTTCTCTCACCTCCTTCATATCTTCATAGAAGAGGTAGAGGATACGGTAGTCCTTCTTCTTCTCCCACCAGCCCTTCACATGGTCATACCAGGAACCGAAACTCACTGTGTTACAGAAGATAAGACATTCAGAGAAAAAGAAAGATTTATAAGAAAACTGCCTACATTTCTTGTTATTGTCATCATTATCGTCTTATCCATTTTAATTCAAGAAGCATTTATTAAATACCAACTTTATTGAAAACTCTGCTAAATTTTAGGGATATAAAGGAAAAAAACAACAACAAGGAACTTACATTCTGCTGTGGTAATACAACATGCTGATACCTATACAATTAAGGCACTATGTTCTGGGAATAAAAAAAGATACTCGGTAAAAAAATAAAGTCTCTTCTCAAGGTGCTGATGAGCCTTGTAGAAACAAAGGGTAAAGTGAAGATTCAGAGAGGGAAGAGAGATCATGTTCAACTGGGAATCAACCCTGACTCTGAAATGAGAGGATCTGAGTTCAAATCCTGCCTCTTCCACTTACCTATTGTGTGACTTTGGACAAGCTATTTACCTCTCAGTTTCTTTACTTTTAAAATGGAAGAGTTGGACTGGATGCCTTCTATTGTCCTTTCCAGCTTTGGATCTATAAGCCTATATAAGCTGTTGGGACTTAAGCAGAGCCTTGAAGGACAAGTAGGACTTAAATCACAAGAGAAGTTGGGGAAGGGCATGTTAGGCAGGTAGAATATCATGAGCAAAAGTTAAAAGGTAAGACTCTCTAAGACAGGCTTGGGAGGAAGTGAGTAGATACAGTTTTGTTGGAGAAGAAGACTGAAGGTGGGGAGATAATCTAGGGCAGGTGGTGCAGTGCCTTGAATACCAGTGTGAGGATATGGCTCCACTGATACCCATTCAACTAAAAGTAATTGGCTTTGTTAGATAAGGACATCTTTCCAATTGACAGCCAGAATCAGTGTGCAGGGCCTGTTTCATCTCCATGAATCTATAAAACCATTATGTGAGAGTGGGATCCCACTTGAATCCAGACCCTTAGAATCGCAGGTTCTGAGATAATTTCTTCCTTTCCTTTCATAATTTCTTCCTTTACAAATTCCTTAGGGCATGGCCAATCTCTCACTCAGTGACTTTGAGGGATTCAAGGGGGTGTGTAGGCTTTGTTCGCTCTCCATTCTTTTTTTTTTTTTTAATATTTTTTGTCTTTATTAATTTGTTTGTTCACTTTTAGTTTACAAGATTCAGTTCCACAATCCCTTGAATTTCAAATTTTCTCTCCCTCCTTCTCTTCCCTCCCTCTCCACTATGGCAGCATGCAATCAAGTGTAAGATCTGCAAATACTTTGACAAAAGACATTAGGTTGTAAAGAAGGATTGTAATTGATGGAATGAACAGTGGGAAAGAGGAAACAAAACCAAACAAGAAAAAGAAAGAGAGCATGTAGTTTGCTTCAGTCTGCATTCAAACTCTGTTCTTTCTAGTTCTTTCTCTGAATGTAGACATCTCCTTCCATCATGAGTCTTTTGGAGTTGTCTTATAACCTTGCATTGCTGAGAAGAGTCTAGTCTATCAAAGTTGGTTGTCACAAACATTGTGTCTGAATTGTGTACAAATTTCTCCTGGTTCTGCTCTTCTCACTCAATATCAGTTTGTATAAGTCTTTCCAGGTAAATATGAAGTCCATCTGCTCCTCATTTCTTATAGCACAATAGTATTCCATTACATTCATATGCCACAACTTGTTTAGCCATTCCCCAATTGATGGGCATCCCCTTACTTTCCAATTCTTTGCCACAACAAAAAGAGTTGCAATAAATATTTTTGTATATATGGGTCTTCCTCCCACTTCTATGATCTTTTTTTCACCCTCCATTCTGATTCTATCAAAAAGGTGTTTTTACCTAATTTGTTGGGGGCAGTGAGGTGGTGCTGGAATGGATAGAGGGAAGGGCCTGGTCTTAGAAAGACTCATCTTCTTAGTGAAGTGACTCTAGCTGGTCTGAACAAATCACTTGACTTTGTTTGACTCAGTTTCCTCATCTGTTAAGGGGAGCTTGAGAAGGAAGTGACATATAACTCTAGTATCTATGTCAAGACAACCCCAAATGGGGGTCACACAGAGCTGGACAGGACTGAAAATCACTGAACAACAACATCAACAACAATAATCCAATTTGTTAAGGTTAGGTAATTACTTTTAAGTGGGAAAAATAATCAATGTAGTCCCTCCCTTAAACCATACCAAACCAATTTTATTTTATTTAGTAGAAACTGAGGATTTTAAACAAGAGTATATTTTACAAAATGTGGTAGATTAGAGAAGGTGCAGACTGGAGAAAGGAAGGCAAGATAGGGGAGTTTTGAAATATTTCAGGCATAAGATCAAGGGCTGCATGAAGGTAATGAGAATGAATTTTGGCAAATTATCCCAAAAGTTATGATCTAAAAGTTCTGATTATTTATAACACATGTTGCACTGCAAGGGATACCATAAAATGTTAATTTTTTGTCATGTTCACCTTTGTTTTTTATTTTTCTTCATTTTTGTATAATAATTAACGCATCTAAATAGGGCTCTAAGGTTTGCAAAGCAATTTACGAGTGCTATCTTTTTAAAAAAATTCTCATGACAACTCTGGTAATGAGGCACTTTTATTAGACCTTTTTTCTTTTTCTTTTTCTTTTTGCTTTTTGGAGGGCTATTGGGGTTAAGTGACTTGCCCACGGTCACACAACTAGTTTTTGTGGTAAGTGTCTGAGGCCGGATTTGAACTCAGGTCCTCCTGACTCCAGGGCCGGTGCTCTATTCACTGGCCCACCTAGCCATCCTTAGACCTTTTTTCAAGTGAGGAAACTGAGGCTGAGAGAGGTTAAGTAAGGTCACACAATGTCTGAGTATGGATTTAAACTCAAGTCTTCCTAACTCCATATCCAGCATTCTATTCACTGTGCCACTAGCTATCTAAGAGAATAGGAAATGGAGAAAAGGACCTCAACCAATATGTTTTGATTCACTGTGAACTCCATGTATCCTTATTCAGTCACTCAATCATCAAGCATTTATTAAATTCTCACTGTATGTTCTAGGATACTTCTTGCTTTTAAGCTTTGAGCTCCAATGAATACTTAGTCTTACCCTTTCCACTCATGAAATCCTCCAGAAACTCCTCCCAGGTACCAGGCTCTGGGTGCATCTTTGCCATTTTGTAGAAATAATAGTAAGAGACAGCTACATCCTTAGCATTTCGTGCCACGTAGATCATCTGTGGGAAGAGATTGGAGATTCATGGGGTTTCATTCATGTGATTTAAAAAGAAGATAATTAAATGATTTCAGTAACGCGTACTTGTGTTATTAGAACAGATGTTTCCCCTTCCTAATTTCAACTCTAGGCCTCCACATCTGTCCTCTGACATAAGACCTCCATAGCTGTGCATTAGCACAACATGGAGGGAAGAGGGTACCACTTTCAGGTCTCCAGGCATGTGCTGGAGCCAACTCAAACTGACTTTAGAGAACTGATTTAAATTTTTAGTGTGAACATTTATACCTCAAATATTGGCTAAGGCTACAAATCAGGGCTTGATTTATTGTTTTTTGATTGTCTATATTAAGAAAGCAGTGAAGAAAATGTTAATAATGTGGATTAATTAAGCTTAAAAGTTCCTAACCTACATTACCCGCCCCCCCCCAGGTTGTTAAGTTGTTTAAGTCGTATCTGACTATTTGTGACCCCATTTGGGATTTTCTTGGCAAAGATAATGGAATAGTTTATCATTTCCTTCTCCAGTTCATTTTACAGATGAAGCAAACAGGGTTAGGTGACTTGCCCAGAGTCACACAGATAGTAAATATCTGAGGCAGAATTTGAACTGAGGTCTGACTCCAGGCCCAGTACTCTACCCACTGAGCCACCTAGCTGCCCTATAGGGCTCAGCTGTTAAACATTTGACAGCACACCACCCCATGTATGTATTCTAACAAGGAGAAAATTGTGTCATCAGAAATACAAATACACTACTATGAAAAAATCCCAGCTAATCAAAATTCAATTGAATTTTAACCTTTAATTAGAATCTTTTTCTGCACTCTATCTTTGGAAGAAACAAGCCAATCACAAGAAAACAAGCCTAATATCAGAGATTCCATGGAAAAAACCAAATACTTCTGGCATATGTCCACAGTTGGCCATCTTATAAATAAAGGCTCATGCTTTAGGAGAGGAGTGGATGAGTTGACTAAAGTCCCTTTCTACCTGTGATTTTGTGATTCTGATAGTACATTTCTTTTTTTTTTTTTTTTAAGCAGTTGGGGTTAAGTAACTTGCTCAAGGTTACACAGCTAGTCATTATTTATGTGTGGGTGCTCATTTTCTGAGGCCGGATTTGATCTCGGGTCATCCCAACTCCGAGGCTGGCGCTCTTACTCACTGCGCCACCTAGCCGCCCCTTTTAGGGCAATTGGGGTTAAGTAACTTGCCTAAGGTCACACGGCTAGTTTTTGTTCGTGTGGGTTAAGTGTCTGAGGCCGAATCCGAACTCAGGTCCTTCTGACTCCAGGGCCTTCTGACTCTACTCATTGCACCACCTAGCCACCCCCTGGTAGTACATTTCTTTGGCTACAAAAGAGCTGTTGTTCTGTGGAGTGGGGAGACTTACTTTGTATTTTGAACATGAAAATATTTAGTTTTTTCCTTGCATGTCATTTCTCCCCCCCTCCCCTCTTCCCGCTGTAGAATGAAAGCAGGGACTGTTTTGTCTTTGTCTTTGTAAGCCTGGCACAGTACCTATCACGTTGTAGGTACTCCATACCAGCTTGTCGAGTTTTGAAGTTTCATGGTTGGTTTTTTAAAAATATCACAGCCAATTTTCCTGACTTAGCAGGTAAAAATAATAGCTAGTATTTATATTTTACTATTACTCTTGAAACTTTGCAAAGGCCTTTATATATATATACTATTCCATTTGATTCTTGCAATAAATCTGCAAGGTAGATGTTATTATTCTCATTTTACAGATTAAAAAACTGAAGCAGATAAAGGTTAAGTGACTTGCCCAGTGTCAAACAACTAGCATCTGAGGGAGGATTAGAATTCAGATCTCCCTCTCTCTATAGCTAGCACTCTCTCCTTTATTTCATCTAGCGCTAAGTACAGTATAATAAACTCAATTTATTGATGACTGCAATGACTCAGTGTTCATATTTTGATGTAATAGGGGTTGCCAGGTCTTCTCTCCCCATCTGCTCTGGCAAGAGCACAACCCCATGGGAACATTCAGTGTGGAGCTGAAAAGAGAGACAACTTCTGCTTTCACTCTCTACTTAAGAACATGCACCCTGGAACTCTCTTTAGTTCTTCCTGTGGGAATCAGGGAGTGATGTCAGAAGTTATCTCTCGGGGCGGCTAGGTGGCACAGTGAGTAAAAGCGCCGGCCTCGGAGTTGGGATGACCCAAGATCGAATCCGGCCTCAGAAAATGAGCACCCACACATAAATCATGACTAGCCGTGTAACCTTGAGCAAGTTACTTAACCCAAATTGCTTTAAAAAAAAAAGAAGTTATCTCTCCCTTTAAATAAAGACTGTTGAGTTGAGGGGATTGCATCACCATCTCAAAGACCAAGTCCTTCAGGTGGACCAAAAGTGTCCCTGGAGATGACCCAGGTGAGCTTAGCTTCCTCCCACCTTCTTCAATGAGGAGTACTCCTGTTAGATCAAAAGAATGATATTAAGGCATTGCAGTCATCAAAGAAAATGCTGTGTTGATTACATTTTACTTCCTAAATCATGAAAGTTGGCTATTCTATGAAGTTTTAAAACCATTTATTCATTTGTTCAACAAGTATTTATTAAGTTTCTACTATGTGGGGCAGCTAGGTGGCATAGTGGATAGAACACTGGCCCTATAGTCAGGAGGACCTGAGTTCAAATTCAGCCTCAGACACTTGACATTTACTAGCTATGTGACCCTGGGCAAGTCACTTAGTATTTGCTAGGCATACAAAGACAATAGCAAAATAGCCCTTGCTTTAAAGAAAGTTACATTCCTTTGGGGGAGAAATGACATAACAAGGAAACTAAAAAAATATACAAGTACAAGGTAATTTTCATGGGGAAGACTCATAATGGGGGGAATTTTATAAGAGGTGTAATTTTCGCTAAGCCTTGAAGCAAGATAGGGATGTAGAGCAGAAGTGAGGAGGGAGTTTATTCCAAGCACAGGAGACAGCCTGACAACTGATGAGGCAAGAAATAGAAGGCCATGGGAGCATAGATCTAAGGCTGGAAAGGACCTTACAATTCTCTCATTTTATAGATGAGGAAACAAGGTAAGAGAGGGAATTAATTAACTGAGCCAGGGACACAGGCAGTTCAGCACCTGGGATAGCAAAATGAATAGTTCACTGAATTTAGTGCATAAAGTAGCATTATTTGTACTATGGCTGAGAAAGTGTGCTAGAGATAGGTTTTGAAGGGCTTCTGAGGTCAACTAGAGGAGTCTGTATTCATTCTAGAGTCCAATGGGATTTCTACAAATTTCTTTAATTGGGGACTGACCTGCTTAGACCTGTGCTTTAGGAATATCAATTCTTCGAGTGTGTGTGTGTGTGGGACGACTGGTAAAAGTGCCCAATAGCTAGAGTGATCAAGGGACTTTCCAGTGAGGGATGGTTACTGCTGAATTGATTCCTTTCAATTCATTCATTCATTCATATATTTATCAAGTATCTACTATGTGTCTGGCACTGTCCCAGTCATTAAGGATACAAAAATGGTAAGGAAATAAGAAAGAAGATCTTATCCTAAAGGAACTTTTATTCTTTGCAGAGAAATAACCTTCATAAGTACTTGTTGACTTGATGTGATAGCTTTTATTTTTACTGCATTTTGCTGCTATATTTTGTCACATATATATGTAGAAACATAATATTATTGTGAGAGGATCCCTAGGAAGGGAAGCAGATTGGTGGCTCAGTAGATAAAGCACTAGACCCGGAATCAGGAAGAGCTGAATTTAAATCTAGATCCCAAAACTTCCTAGCTATGCGACCCTAGGGAAGTCACCTAATCTCTGACTCAGTTTCCTCATTGGCAAAATGAGGATAATAATAGGACCTACCTCTGGTTGTGAGGACAAAATGAGATAGTATTTGTGAAATGCTTTGCAAGCATTCTGATTCTGCAAATTTCTCATTAGTGTCATGGGGTCCCTGTAGACAAGATCTTATCTAATTGTCTCCTCCCTGGAAAACAAATACCTCTCCCATTAATGGGAGGTGGAAGTCCTGTCTGGAGTAGGCCAGCCTCCTCCCTCAGCCTCCTCCTTCTTTTAGAATTGATTACCTTACAGTCATTCTTCCACAGAGAAGAAGGAAGGAGTTCTACTGGCAGGTGGGTTTTCACCAGGCGTGGGGACTTCAATGCTTCCAATTGCTTTATGCCTGTAAGTGTAGAAAGACATAACCAAGATTGGCAGTGATTAGTTCTGCTTCAGCATGATGGGGGAGTTTCTGTGGTCTGAGTCATCGTTAGCATGTTCTTTCCTGGTTAAAGTCCATTACATAATTGCTAAATTATATAAATTTAGTTTTATGGTGTGGTCAATGTTTTCCCTTTTCTTTTTCTTAAAAAAAGAAGAAGGGGTGGCTAGGTGGCACAGTGAGTAGAGCGTTGGCTCTGGAGTCAGAAGGACCTGAGTTTGGATCCGGCCTCAGACACTTAACGCACACAGAAACAAACAAACAAACAAAAAACCTAGCTGTGTGACCTTGGGCAAGTTACTTAACCCCAATTGCCCTCCAAAAAAAAAAGAAGAAGAAAATAAGCTTAATTCTGTAAAACCATGTCTTGTCGTACCATCTTTCTCTGAGTCTCTTGAAATCAGTTCATAGGTTAGAGCTAGAATCAGCAAAGAGGCCATTTGGTCTATGGAATACCGAGGTAAAATACTCCCATTTTACAGATGAAGCTGAGATCTCAAGCGCTTAAGTAATTTTCCCAGGCTCACCCAGGTAATAAGTACCAGAGACAGGATTTGAATGCTAGTCCTCTAACTCTAGAAACTAGGGCTCTTTGACTCTCTGTCTGCCTTCGTCCCCCAGAATGCAATGACTCTCTCTAGATCTACTGGACAAAAGTTCCAGGGTTGGGGAACCTGCATCCTTGAAGCTGCATGTGACCCCCTAGGTGTTCAAATTCAGCCCTTTGCCTGACTCCAAACTTCATAGAACAAATCCCCTTCATAAAAGAATTTGTTCTGTAAGACTTGGCCACAGTCAAAAGGTGGAACCCATGGAACCCACATGGTCTCAAGGCTGCAGTTTTCCCACCACTGGAACAGTATACTTTGGATGTGCCATGTGTCTAGGTTCCTTCTGACACACATGGTCCCAAACCTGCCTGGGAGGACAATGGCACTATGTAAACATCTTTACTTCTTGATATGAACTGCTGGGGTTCTGTAAAGCTGATTTGGCTGGTAAAAGTCTGTGCCATGGGAACAAAGAGAAGAGCAAAGAAGTTAAAGAAGCATAATGATGTCAGGAGATAGAATGCTTCAATTGAATTGGGAGCCAGACTTGGAGTCAGGAAGAGCTACAGATCTGGGTTTGAGTCCTGCCTAATAAAGATATATATATATATATATATATATATATATATATATATATATATATATATACATATATATATAATATACACATATATATATATAATATACACATATATAATATATAACCATGGCCAAATCATTTAGTCTTTCAATGCCCCAGGCAAATGCCAAAGTCTTAGTTTAGATTTAGAGATGATTGGGGTTAAGTGACTTGCCCAGCATCACACAGCTAGGAAGTATCTGAGGTCATATTTGAAGTCAGTTCCTCCTGACTCCAGACCCAGTGCTCTATCCCCTGGGTCACTTAGCAGCCACTGAGAGCCAATTTTCATCAGGGGAGGAAAAAAGGAAATGAATGCCTACTATGAAGGTACTTTGCTAAGCACGATCTAATTTGATCCTCCCAACAACCCTCTGAGGCAGGTGCTATTATTACCCACATTTTACAGTTAGGGAAACTGAGGCAGACAGGATCAAGTGACTTGCCCAGGGTCACAAGCTAATAAGTGTCAGAGAATTCAATAATAATTGAATTCATGAAGAGGAGTCTTCCCGACTCTAAACCCATCACTCTATCCACTTTGTATTGAAATTCACATATTAATAATTCATGTTCTACTTGACTTCTATAGTATTTATTCAGCTATTTTTCTAAATAGTTCCCTTAGGAGTTTATATGTTTCACCAGGAAATATTTCGGTAATATGCAAATATGCCACCATCTGGGGTTTAGAGGAAGCCATTACTGACTTCAATTTTCAGATGGAAAAATGATGAGGAAATTGATTGCCCATGAACTGAGGGTGAGAGATGTCAGGAGACTTGCTCAGCATCATAGAACTTGGCAGTGTCAGAGGTAGGCTTTAAACTCAGTCTTTCCATGCTAAGACTAGTGCTTTATCCTCTGTGTTATTCATGGGGCAAGTTTTGATAACATCTGGGAAGGTCAGGAAGATTGGGGCTTACTTCAGTGGAAAGAGAGCCTTAAGCAGTGATGGTTCAACATGGCTAGCAAAGGCAAGGGGCAGGATGCTGTTATATGAGAAGGATCTGCTGAGAAACAAAGGCTTGGTCCAGGCTCTTGTTTTGCCTCGGGTCAGTGCTTCCTTCTATAACAAAGTTGGGGAATGTAGTTGGGGAATAAGCACATTCAAGATTTTCCTTTAGGATCTGATCAAAGATCTAAAAATCTTTAGATCTGAACTGAGGAAATGATGTGTGTCTTGGCCAGTAAAATGATGTTTCCTACTTTTCTTACTGCCCCCTTAAGCACCAAGAGGCTGCAGAATGAAGGGAGAGAGTTTGCTGCTATTATCTGATGATCAGATGATGAGAATTTGTTATTTGCTCAGATAACATTTGATTAGCTTCCTACACTTTGCTTTGCTTTTTAGCTTTGTAGATTTTTTTTCTACCATAACTTTTCATAATGTCAGCTCTAGAGATGATGGAAAGAGTATGGGAATGCTGATTTCTTCTAAGGTAAAGACACTAGAAATACCATTTACATATCCAGGCATTATCAGTTCCATGAAAGGGACCCGATTGAATATAGCATCTCGTTTGCATTTCTCTATATCCCCATTGTTATAGATCAGGTCCAAGATTTCACTGACCCAAGTGGTACCTGAAAAAAATAAATTACAGAAATTAGATTCATTAAATTAAGAAAAGATCTCTATTTTAGTTTTATGGAAGTATGATTATTAAAAAAAACCAAAACATTTTCACATGAGGGAACTGAAGGCGGCTAAGTGTCTCAATGGATAGAGCACTGGTCCTTAAATCAAGAGGACCTGAGTTCAAATCCCACCTAATATACTGTGTGACACTGGGCAAGTCAATTAACCTCTGCCTCAATTTCCTCATTTGTGAAATAAGGATAATAATAGGGTTGTTGTGAAGATCAAATGAGATAAAATTGTAAAATGCTTAGCACAGTGCCTGGCACATAGGAAATACTATATAAATGTTAGCTATTATTATTATTATGAGGAAATTTACTTGATAAAGTTATGGGAAAATAAAAAGTGGGAAGGAAGGGGGCCTAACAATAGCAGATCTCAAACTACACTAAAAGTGGAAATCATCAAAATGTTTTGGTCCTGGTTAAGGAAAAGAAAGGTCAATCAGTGGAAAGATTAGATAGATTCACAAGTTATAGAAGCAAATTAACAGTAACCTAACCTAGCATGTGGTAAATCCAAAGACCACACAGCTAAAGGAAGAATTCAGTATTTAAAATTGCAGGGAACATTGGACAGCAGTCTGAAAGAAATGAGGTTTAGACCAATACCTTGAACTACATACCAAGCTAAGCTCCAAATGGATACATGCCTTAGATATAAAAGGTCATATCATAAACAGATTAGAAGACAAATTATGGGAACATAAGAATCAACCATTAAGAACTTAGATGACTATGATGAGTCAGGCATTTGGGAATCCTTAATCGTGAAGCTTACATTCTGTCAGTGTGAATGAGTAAAGCAGGCAATCCCTTGGATAGTGTAGTGTGGGACAACACTAACAGCAAGGACAACAGCATCCATGGAGTGCTACAACCATTATCTCATTAATGTCCTCACAACAACCAAGGATAGATAAGCTCTATTAGTCAGGGAAAGCCCATCTGTTTGCCCAGCCCTACATTTGTAACTAGGTAAAATCTGCTCAGAGTGAACATTTAAAGGGAAGAGAAAGTGAACTGATGAAATGTTGCAAAGGGATCCAATGAGTCTTCCTAATTCCAGACCCAGTGCCCTAGCCACTGGACCCCATTTAGAGATAGTAAGCATCTAATGCAGGATTCAGACTCAGCTCTTCTTGATTCCTTGTCCTGCCACCTAGAAGCCACCAAGTCATCTATAAGAAGAAATGTTCCCTGATTGATTGTCCCAGCTGAGAAGGCTGAAAAGTCCTAGAGGAGGAGCTGTGAGAGACACATATATAGAGATAATAGATTTAGGTACAAGGGGTATTAGTGATCTTTCATTTTTCAGATGGAGAAACGGAGTCCCAGGCAGGTAAAGTGATTTGCCCAAGGTGAGGAGAGCTAGGGTTTGAATTCTGATTGGCTGACTTCAGATACAGTGCGCTTTTGACTATATCACTGACATCACAGATCTGGGTGATCTGCTCTGACAAAGCACAGAAAAATCAATTAAGGCCATTCAGAATTAAATGAAGTATGCAGTATTGGGGGAGACAAGTTATTAGCATTGCAGATATAAACCCATTCTGATCCACTAAGTAAATACAAACCAATTAATGATCCATTAGAACTAATTAGGATGAAGCCCTTGCTTGTGAGATGTTTGTATATGACATTTCTGTTTTGATGACTGAAACACAGATAAAAGATGTAGAATTTATTGGTCTTCAATCAAGAAGTCTATTAGACTTAACCCAATGAACAGCTAGTAGACTTGAAAGAAGAGTTCCTAACCAGAGGTCCATAAACCCTGTTTTGTGAACTGATTTCTGGAGGGGAAAAAGTGACACCTTTATTTTTATTAACCCTGAACTGAAAACTAGCATTTCCCTTAGTTATTTAAAAAACTCTTCTGCAAAGGTGGCCCTAAGCTTTATAAGGCTGCCAAAGGAGTCCATGTCACAAAAATCTTAAGAACCCCTCAATTTTTAAAATGGAATGATTCACCAGGTTTCGGTGGGAGCCATTTGGCCATTTGTGGAAAAGTGATTTTAGATGCTAGCATACAAGGCATAGGAGTAGGGACAGAAATCCCAGGGGATGAAACTCCCTCATTCAATGCAGGTTGTCACCTTCTCTGCAAGTTACCATCTTCAATCCATCAATCAATCAATCAATCAATCAATATTTAGCAGTTGTCTAGATTAGTGGAGCCAAACTGAGATAGAAACAGCTCCTAAAAACCATACATGAGGATCCCTGGGGGGCTGCATGTTGATTTACGACAACACATACATACATAGAGACATATATATGTATATATGTATATATATATACACATACATACACACACATCAACATATAACAAATCAGAAAGGAACTCCATTTTAATCAGGTTCCTTTGGAGAGCTATGGGCAATATACGCTTGATGACTGCATGTTTGACACCTTTGATATTGAGAGATGAACTGATTGACTTAGAGTCACACAGGCAGTATGTGACAGACATGGGATTTAAACCATCTTTCTGATGTGGAGGCCAGCTCTCCAACCACACAGTAGCACATTGTTTTTATTAATGTCTTGTAATTGTCTTAGTGAAGTGACTAAACTCACCAGATTTGGGGTAGGTGGAGATGAGAAGGTCATCTGGTCTGGCCTGGAATCCTTCTACCTCGGACCATGCTTCTGTGATGGTCCAGAAGAGGGGCACTCCATGAAGATCCACCAGTTCTTGTCTGAACATTTCTTTTTTGTCCATTTTTCAGAGACTGGCTTTAAAACAAATGAATACCCCCATGAATATGGGCAAAGTTTATGAAATTTTTATTTTGACACTATCATTTGATATATATTTTTGATCTACATATTTATGTGTGTATATATATACACATATACATACATACATATATATATATATCTATTGGATCAATTAAACCATAAACTACACACGGTGGCTCTCTATTATAATACAGTTATTTAGCCACAGTTATTAAACCACATATACTAAAGTGCTGATTTAACATTGATGATTGAAGAGACAATAGTTTTGACTCCCAACATCACCACTGTGGGTATAATACAAGGAATTGGGCATCTGGAAAAATTCCCAGAGTTCAAAATGGACAAACTGCTTGTAAGATCTTCAATAATACCATCTTCTTCCCTTTCTTTGTATTCTCAGTGATTACCATAGTGGCTAGTATACAAAAGTTTGTTGACTGATTGTATAACATAGAAGCATTCAGAGAAGTTATAAAGGTCAGAGAACTTTTTGTACTGTATCCTTCTTTATGTAGGTAAAAGTCAAGGTATCCTTACAGTGATTTAAATAGTTAATTTTGCATACATGAAAATTGAATAATACTGGGCTAAGTGGTTCAGTTTTTCTTTGAGACAAGACATTCAACCAACATTATTTGTGTGAGGTCCTGGATATTAATCCCCCCCCATTTTAAAAATTAATTTAATTACAATGTTAGAATCTAAGTTCGAAGTTCTTATCAGGAAAAACAAAATGGGAGCAAAAACAAGGTTATGAAAAAAATCAGGCAACTATCAATAATTAAAGTACCCTCCATTGTCCAAGTTTTTAGCTTTGGCTAAAATATTAATAAACCAATTAATCAACATACATTTATTTAGTCAGCTGAGTCCTGATAAGTGTGAATAATGAATCCTGTGTAGCAGTCACATTATTTCAATTCCATTTGCATATTTCCATTGGACCAGAGCCAATAACCATCTTTTAAAGAATTCTAACTTCAAATGGTGTGAATTTGAATACTTTGTGGCCACCTGCGGAATTCTTTATTCACACTAATTCAGACCTAGATGGCACCAGTAGGTGTTTAGTAGATGCTTATTGATTGAATAACTATCAGATCAGTCTTTTTTTTCTGTATTATTTTATCTTAGGGAGGATTCTTTCAGCTATCCTCCTGCTGTCAGTGCTGACTTGGCTGCATTTTAGGACTCTGCTTGGTTGTTTGATGTATGGTGGGAAAACTACCTCTAAATTCCATCTCACTATGCCTAACATTACTTTAAATCACTTTACAAAACTGACTCAATAATAGACATTGTGGTATAGAGGGAAAGTATTGACTTCGGAGACAGAGAACCAGGACCAAATATTGCCTTTGACCCATATTAGATGTGTGATGGTGAGCAAATGATTTAACCCTCTGTCTGCCTCAGGTTCCTCATCTATAAAAGGGAACACAACTAGAAGGCCTCTTCTATGGTCCTATAACTAGTTGTACAGATTAAGGCTGTGACAATAATGTTACTTCTCCTAGATCTGAAACCTGTTACAGCTTAACTAAAATCAGCAGTAAGTATGGCCATTTAAAATAAATGTAATTCAAGGGGAGTAGAAATGGAATTGGGTAGTGAGGGCCCACAGTGGATAGAGCCCCAAGCCTGGAGTCAGAAGTTGTCATTGCTGTTCAGTTATTTTTCAGTCATGTTTGACTTCTCATGACTCCTCTTGGAGTTTTTTTGGCAGAGATACTATAGTGGTTTGCCATTTCCTTTTCCAGTTCATTTTATAGACTGAGAAACTGAGGCAAACAGGGTTAAAATCTTCATTCAAATATGGTCATAGACATTAAGTAGCTGTGTGACCTTGGTCAAGTCACTTAATCCTGTTTGCCTCAGTTTCAAAATCTGTCAAATGAGCTGGAGAAGAAAATGGCAAATCCTTCCAGCATCTTTGCTAAGAAAACCCTAAATGGGGTTAAGAAGATCTGGATATAACCAAAGAAGAAGAAATGGAGAAGCCCAAAATGGGATGTCCTGGGGCAACTATGCATGTCCTATATCCTAGGTCACCCTATATCCCACTAAGAAAGCCATCTCTTTCTAAAAGAAAACTGAAGAGCTCAGAAACCCATGATTTGGGGTGGAGAACATGTGGCCTTGCAGCTACAGGATTCCTACCCCTGATTTAGAGTCTACAGACAGAATCTACAATTCTTCTCTCTACTACATGCAGTAGAAACCAATTCACAGCCTTAGGCTTCACTCCCTTCCCCCAATAATCTTTCTCAGATTAGAGGAAGCACAGCCAGTTGCCATCACTCCTTTCCCCAGCTCTGCACTGGCACCCCCTAAGTCACTTTCTCTCTCTCTCTCTCTCTCTCTCTCTCTCTCTCTCTCTCTCTCTCTCTCTCTCTCTCTCTCTCTCTCTCTTTTTGGAGAGGCAATTGAGGTTAAGTTGCTTGCCCAAAGTCACACTGCTTGTAAGTGTTAAGGCTGGATTTGAACTCAGGTCCTCCTGACTCCAGGGCCAGTGCTCTATTAACTGTGCCACCTCTCCACCCCTCCTGACTCTCTTTAAAAATTCAGAGGTTAGGGATTCCTGTATTCCCTTCTAATTATCTCCAGGGAACACCTACTTCCCCTTCTCTCTGTCTCTTGGCCCAGTTCTCTTCAGGGTTCATCATATCTTCTCTCTAATCCTGGACCTTTTTGGCTTGGACTTATGGAAGATATTGACTAGCTTCTGGTAGAATAGACAGGAAAGGCACTGAGTGCTTTCTTAAATGTTTCCTGTCCAATATTTTACCCAAAGTTCTACCTTTTGCTTCTCTATAGTCTGATCTTTTCTGAGTGTTGAATGTGACGCGAGGACAAAGCTAATTGCTCTGGGTCAGTCCCCAGGTGATTTCAATTCAATGCTGGCATAAAATGAGATACTTATGGGGAATTTAATTAGCCATAGCAGGGGAAGAATATTCTGCAAGGGCTTTGGGACAGCAAAATGAGTTGATGAGTTGCCTGTCATGGTCTACCAGCCAAACCTTGGAGCCATGATGAAGCTCTCATAGATGTCTTTACAAAAGTGACCTGGAAGTGATGTTGTCCTCCTGAGCCCTTCATCAACTGAGCCAATGAAATCCTGAGGTTGGTCTTAATACCTTTTATGAAAATCTAGTCTGAATTGTATGGGGGCTGAGAAGTAGAAGATTGTTCCCATCACAGAAATTCTCATCTAGGTCCTTACTCCTTGTCTAAGTCCCTTGAGGGAGAAGCCTGAATTTAAGGGTCCTTCCATCTGGTTCCCTTCCATCTCCTCAGATAGAAGGTTAGACTGACCCTTTTCCTTGCGACCAGAAGGCTGTTGATCTGCTCTTTCCTTAAACTACCCCTTGTTCTGGGCCCTTGCAGCCTCTTACAACTTTGGACTCAAGATATTGTTTTGGAATCATCATAGGTGGGGTTGGTGGGATTTTGCCCTTCTGAATTCAGTCCAGTGTAGGGTCATTGCCCATATCTTTCAGTAGGGCACCATTGCCTACACAGAGGCAATGTATTCCATGTCTATCTGTATCTAAAAACTGGGCTCATCCCAGGCCAGAATGTTAATGGGCTGGAGAATGGAGGCTGTTCTCTACTTTCTGCTGCCCATCTCTAGGCTCCTTTTTCTTACCCAGACACAGAAGTAGTGAGATCTGAGTGGCAGTGACCCAGGGTTCATGGAATGCCTCGTTATGCCAACACCAGGGTGCCCAGTTAGGTCATTTGATTCCTA
>WOXC01011928.1:37500-82500 GCA_011680675.1 Gymnobelideus leadbeateri | reverse complement strand
TGACATAAGCTCTGGACTCGCCACAATCCTAGGGTTCTAAGTCCTTTGATTTGGAGTTGGGAGAGACCCCAGAAGTCATCTAGCTGAGTAGTTCTCAAACTTTTTGGTCTCCAGACCCCTTTATAGTCTTATAAATTAAGAGCAAATCATCATTCTTCAAAATTAAAAGTAAACACTTACTTGAATTGAATATTGAATAAGATCAATATTCTTAAAGTAAAGGAGTAACAAACATTCTTAAAAACCAAGAGTGAAAAAGAAGCCCAAAGAGCTTTTGCTTGTGTGTGTTATATCTATCGATATTTATTATGTTGGAAATCAAATTGTCTGAATATCACCATGAAAATAGTTTTGACCTTGCAGACCCCCTGAAAAGGGTCTAGACCATGCTTGGAAAATTGCTGCTCTAGTTCAATCCCCTCATTTTTTGGATGAGGAAAGTGAGAAAAGTTAAGTGACTTGTCCAAGGTCATAGAATTAATTAAGTTGCAGAACTGGTATTTGAGCCCATAGCCTTTGGTGTCTAGTCCAGGGCTCCTTTCTGACATTTAGAACTGCCTAAATATCTTGACTAACCCCCATCTCAGGGAATATCATGCAGTGTAGTTTTCCAACATCCTGGTCTAGAAGGGTGAGTCTTCCTGACTCTAAAACCCTGGAGTTACTGTTAGGGTGAATTTGGCACTCCACAAAGGAACTGTGTTCCTTTAAAACAGCCTTCCCCTCATTTAGTTTTGGTAAGGAAGATTTATTTGGCATTCCTCCTGAATGTATTTGGATTCATTTGTACACTGAAAGTGAATTTCCTAAGATGGGAATCTCACTGTGGATGACAAGCAGAGCCGTTGGGAAAATTTCATAAAGCATGTAAGTGAGGCAGCCTCATGTCTAAACATGTGTATGGGCTGCCCTTAGAGTCAGGGAGACACCAACTCAGACAGAGATATCAAAGTGCCTGTAATTAAGTTGTCAAGAGATAGGATGCCAATTTCAAGTGATGAATACCAATGCAAATAATATTTATTCAGGACTAAACTTTAAATTGTGACTATTGGCATTATTAATGACTAATTACAATAGTAGTATTATACATTGGAAAGCTTTTTGTAGTATTTAGACAACTTTCACAAATGTGAAATTTGATTCTAATAACAAACTCTTGGGGATAGAAAGGAAAAATACTATCCTTTCCATCTGATACCAACTAGGTATAGGACATTAGGTGTTATAGATGCTCATAAAAGTGGGAGATTGCTATGAATTTGGCATGGACTGGAGAGATTTCATGGGCAAGTTGTGGTGAGGAAAGGGTGGATCTTAGTTAGGTTTTTGAAGAGGAGTGGATCTCCTTTATAGATGAGTGGATAGAAGGGAGGAGAAAAGCATCCCAGAAAAGAACAGTGTAGCTCAGAGTGGCTTTTGTTCCTTTTCTAGGATACTGAAGTACTTAAAAAATTAAATTGTCATCATGAAAATATGAGAATCGAGATGTTATAGGAATATAATGCTTAGGACATGATGAACATTTCAGGAAAAGATGGATTTCATGTGGTCTGGTGTTTTATTTTTTTAACAGCTCTTCTTTCTATAAATATATCAGCATTGCTTCGCTTGTTTGTAAAAGTGGAGAATATTTTCTTTTGACCTATTTCTGAGGACATACCATATCTTGTATTTATCCCACTTAATGGGTGGCAACATCACAATAATGGATAGTCTTATTTACATGAAGTTTTATTTACCCCAACCCCCCTAGGATGTCAGTGAATCAAATTAGTTATTGTAGTTTACATGCAGAAACTAAGCATTAGTTAAAAATTGCTTTTCTCCATCCCTAGCCCTTTTTATGGTTACTAATCTGATTTCCAGTGCGTTGGTTTATATTATGTAGCAAAATCATGACTCCTTAGAACCAAAACATTCTTCTGTGCAAGAAATTCCCAAAATGTATCTTATTAGATGCAAATTTCACTTACCTTTAAACTCCAAAGATTTTAAAAATCAAGTATCAGAAGGGGTGGCTAGGTAGCCCAGTGAGTAAGAGCAACGGCCCAGAGTCAGGAGGACCCAGGATCGATGGCCTCAGAAAATGAGCACCCACACATAAATTAATAACTAGCGTGTACCTTGAGCAAGTTACTTAACCTCAATTGCTTTTTAAAAAAAAATCAAGTATCAGAGCCAAGATTATTCAATTTGCTCTGCCCTGAGAACCTTCCAAATTCTTACATCAGGAATCCTTGCAATACAGTAAGCTCAAATCAGACAGGCTGTACACTCTGCTGTTTACTTCTCTAACCAAGGTCTCTGGGAATAGAATTTCCTCCAGAGGATATTTCTAATCTTTTGGAAAACAGTCACCTGAAAGATGTGATTAACCCCTTTTAGGGGTTAACTAAAGCATAGTTTGGAACTCTATTGTCCTTTAATATGATAAGATAAAGAAAGTCCTTGTTCACAGGGTTATTTCATGCTTAACTTTAACTGTCATGATTATTAATAATTAAGTAATTAACAATACTATACATTGGAAAACAGTCTTCATGCCCTTTAGACCATTTTTAGAAATATGAACTATGTTTGGAGGTAGGAAGGGAAAAATCTTGTTATCAGCTCCATTTAATAGGTAAAAAAAGTCTACTCCATATCACAGAATCATAAAATTTTATGGTTAGAAAGGAATTCAGAGGCTGTCAAGTCCAATCTGTGCCTGAATTATGTAACTTGGGCCATTAATTAACTGGATTAATTCAAGCAAATACCCAAACTGACTTCATGGCTATCCCCTGCCTCCAACCACAGTCAGTTTCTTCTCATTCCGTCTCAAGTCAGCTCATTGGATTTTGGATCACTCTATTGCTTCGTAGTGTTTTCCTTCAATCAATTAAAAAATCAGCCTGACTGCAACTTTCTGTTCAGTTATTTTAGTCATGTTCAAGTCTTCATGTCCCCTTTGGGGTGTTCTTGGCAAAGATCCTAGAGTGCTTTGCCATCTCCTTCTCCAGCTCTTTTTACAATGAGGAAATGGAGTCTAATAAGGTTAAGTGACTTGCCCAGGGTCACACAGCTAGTAAGTGTCTGAGGCTGGATTTGACCTCAGGTCTTTCTGACTCCAGGTACAGCACATTTTACCACCTATATGCCTGGATACTATGTAGGACTCAGAATACCTGAGTTCAAAATTGGCCTTAAACAGTTGCTAGTTGAATGACCCCAGGCAAGGAACTTCACTCCTGTCTCTCTCAACTTTCTCATCTGCAAAAGGGGAATAATAGCACTTACCCCCAAGGTTGGTTGTAAGGATCAAATGAGATAGTATTTGCACACCTTAAAGCTCTCCATAAACCCTAACTGTTATTATTACTATTTAGTAGTAATACCCTGTGTAGTAGTTAGTGCAAGTGTTCTCATTCTCATCTTATCAATTTATAGACTTAGAATCTTTCTCTCTCTATAAACAGGCCCAGTGTCACCCAGTGTGGGGTAGGATTCGAATTCAGCACCCCTATTTTCAAGTCCGGCACTCTTTCTGCAATGCCCATTGCTTCTGATTTTGTAGATGGAGAAATTGAGAAGGCAGCTAAGGAGGAATGTGTCACAGAATGTTGACCTTGGAATCAGGAAGACTGGAGATAGAATCTTGCTTCAGATGTATACTAGTTGTGTGATCTTGGACAAATCATTTCCCTCTCTCAGCCTCAAGTTTCCTGATCTATAAGATGGGGATGATAATATTACCTACCTCCCA
The DNA here is from genome assembly GCA_011680675.1 of Gymnobelideus leadbeateri. Classification (NCBI taxonomy): domain Eukaryota; kingdom Metazoa; phylum Chordata; class Mammalia; order Diprotodontia; family Petauridae; genus Gymnobelideus; species Gymnobelideus leadbeateri. The sequence goes on along the minus strand of WOXC01011928.1, from coordinate 78,752 downwards.
GGGTTCTTGGGAAGATAGAAAGCGATAATTCGGTAAAGTGATTTGCAAACTTTAAGGTGCTGCTATTACTAATAAAGCCACACAGTTAGTGAGTAAGAGTCCAGGTTTTCCAATTCTAGATCCATCACTGTTTCTGATTCCATCAATACTTTGGAATTTTCTGACAGTTCATACAATGTATGCACACAGTAGGATTCTAGAGGTTATGGAGGCATATGCTTTAGGAGCCCTAGGCACGGGTGATTGCCAATGGAAGAGTTAATTAGACTTCTGTCCACTTGTCTTCCCCAGGGCCTCTTATTTCCACAGATACCACCTGCCAGCACAAACCTCAGGAGGAAGACATCTATGAGATCACCTATTCCAGCTTCTTTTGACAGTATGGAGAAACAGCTTTGCATTTTCTCAATAGATTTTCTTTTGGGGAGAAGCTTAGTTAGCAAAAGTCTGACAATCAGAGAGTTGGAATCTTTATTTATTCGTGTCCATGTGCCTCCTTTATTTCTTCCTCCTTTTGCTCTCTGAATATATAAGCAATCATTTTATTTCTCTGCAATCATCACTTGCTTTTATCAGTTAAAAAAAAACCTCCAACACTCAGCACTTGGCATAATTCAAGGCACATAGTGGGCACCTAATAAATGTTGATTGATTGATGGTAATTAGGAAATTGCAGCATCTACTACTTTTCTTGCTTGTTGAGTATATGAAATTTTTGAAATTAATTTTAATAAACTCTTCCACATTTTATTATGAAAAAGATAAAAGTAAGTATGGTCTGTATATACATATATGCAGACAATTATGTATGCATTTATATGTGTATATGTGTGTGTGTGTGTATGTAAATATCTGTCTGTCTGTCTCTTTCTATCATTGCTTGCCCCCAAACCAAATTGGTGGCTTTGCATAAGTGGGAGTTATGAGGAGCAGAGGAAACAAAAGATGATTGAGTGTTCAGACTCAGACCTTTTGATCCTTACTGGGATGTAACTCTCATCTCCAACATAAGCCTTTCATCTACCTTCCATATTTCCACTCTCCTTGTCTAACCTTAACCCTCACAGGTTGTTGTTTGTCTTTCATTCTTGAAGAGGACCAGGAAAGAGATGTCATATCTTGCAAGTGAATTAGATTTAAATGAGGCAGCGCTGTGCAAAGCCACCAGCCTCACTTTCTCCTCTGGAGCCATCTGAGTCCAGTGGCAAGATATAGATCAGGACTAGAGATGGCCCCAGATGCAGTGGGAGGCCTTGGATTTTGTAAGCTAAGGTCTTTCCCATGTCTCAGGATGTCTGGGGCAACACCCATTCAGTGATTAAGGCTAGGTAAGAAATGAGGCAAAGAATGACTCCTTTACCTAGTAAAAAAAAAATCAGTCTGGGAGGGGAAGACCCTCAGGGTTTCTGGGCAAAACAGAAATAATTGTTATTTGCACTCATTCTGAGCCATCAGAATCCAGACAATGACCAAGTGAGGCTTGGGCTGGCATGCGTTATTGGCCAATCAATGAGAGCCAGAGTGATTTGGGTTTAAAGCATGGTCCATAAAAAAGAAATCTAGCCCATAAGCTCAAAGATATATTGCTAGGTTTTAGCAATCAAAATTTATATTCCTTTGGGCAGAGCACCTGAAGGTGCCCCTATGTGTACAGAAGGAGAGGAGGGAGATGATAATTGAATATACAGAAACTGATGAGATCACTAGGCAAAATAATATCAAGGGAGGGAAAAAAAGAGGGCCTAACTTAGAGCTTTGGGGGACCCCCATGAGTTCGGGCATGAGCTGAATGAAAACCCAGCAAAGGAGACAGAGGGGTGGTCAGACTGGAGGAGAAGCAGGTGAGAGCAGTGTTAAATGATTTGGAGAGAAGAGAATTTTAAACACAAGAGAATGATTAACAATGTCAAAGGCTGCAAAGAGGTAAAAAGAATGAGGAATGAGAAGAGGCCATTGGATTTGGCAATTAGATTGTTGGTAACTTCGGAGAGAGCAGGTTTGGCTGAGTGATGAGGTCAGATCTGGATTATAAACGGTTAAGAAGACAGTGTGAAGAGAAAAAGGGAGGCACCAGACAATCTTCTCCAGGAGAAGCTGACATGAGAAGGAGAGAAGTAAGAGGTAGCTAGCAGGGATGGATGGGTCAAGTGAGTTTGTTTTTGTTTTTGCTTTGGGGGGGGGCAGGGCAATTGGGGTTAAGTGACTTGCCCAAGGTCACATGGCTAGTAAGTATTAAGAATCTGAGGCCAAATTTGAACTCAGGTCCTCCTGATTCCATTTACTGTATCACCTCGCCGCCCCGAAGTGAGGTTTTTTGAGGATGGGGGAGACAAAGGCATGTTTGTAGGCAGTAGGGAAACAGCCAGTAAAACGAGAGGGATTGGAAGTTGGTGAGAAAGTGGAGATAATAGAGAGATATTGGTAAATGTGATAGAATGGGATCACTTTCACATGTAGAGGGGTTTGTTCTGGTAAGGGGAAGGGCCCCCTCTTCCCATGAAACAGGGATGAGGGAGGAGAGGGTGGTGGGCAGCATGTAGATCTGAGCTGAGGAAGAGGGCACAAAAGGCAACTCTTGGCAAATGTTCTCATTTTTCAGTGAAATATGAATAAGGTTCTTGGCTGAGAGGGTGAGGGAAGGGGAATCATGGGAGGCTGAGGAAGGATGAAAGGGGGTGAGGTGAGTCAGACAGTGCATGTGGTACAATTAGGGAGGGGTTACAGGGTTGCCTCACCTCAATGAGGGCCCAGTTAGATGATGGAAAATAAACCTGTCATGGCCCCAGCCAGGACAGTTTTGTGATTCTTCTCCAGCTTTGTTTAGCTCCTATATGAATAGGAGCAAAGGCAGTGCATGGTGGGAGTCATCACTCTCTAGCGTGCTTGGCAGAGAAAGATCTCTAGAATAAGGAGGCAAGGGACTCGAGAAGGAGAAAGTGGAGAGTTAAACTGGTTGACCAAGGAGTGAACATGGGGAAGGGAGGAGAGTGTAAGAGTGAAAACGTGGGGAAAAACTGAGTGGTGAATGGATTAGTGGTCCCAGTGAGGATGTGGAATGACAACAGATTGTGATCCAAGATGGTAGGGTGGTAGGGTCTGGTTCAAGTTCCTGCCCAAAGTTAACCCTAGTGGGAGCAGGACAGGCTCTGGCTGGGTTTTCCTTTCCTTTCCCCATATACAGGGAAGCTCAATTTTTGGCTAGCCACTTCTGCTCTGCAGTGATCCCCGAATTACTACACCTCCCTACCCCAAGTGTCCTTTCTTTCCTTCTCAGAGAAGGAAGCCAGGTGGCACTACGGATAGAACACCAGACCTAGAGTTAGGAAGACTCATCTTCCTGAGTTCAAATTTGTCCTCAGACACTACCAGCTGTGTGACTCTGGGGAGGTAACTTAGTCCTGTTTGCCTCAGTTTCCTCATCTGTCAAATGAACTGGAAAAGTAAATGACAAACCATTCTAGTATCTGCCAGTAAAACCCCAAATGGGGTCATGAAGAGTCAGACATGACTGAAACAACTGAATTCCTTCCCAGAGCTGAGCTTAATTGATGCCTGCCTTCTGATGAGAAGTTGGTTCATGTGGCCTCACGATTTCCTGATAACATTAAAAAAAGGATAAATGCACTAAAAAATCCAACATGGTAACAATAAATAATAAATGCATTTATCAAAAAGTAGAATTCCAAAAGCTCATTTTTTAAAAGTAAATGCTGCAGCCACCAGGAAAAGAAACTCATGTAAGACAGTCTGGTAAAAGAATCACATGATTGACACCTGACATCCTTTTGCCAAGAAACTCTTTCCTGTATAGGGCTCTTTATTACTTGAACTTGGTACTGTTTTATGAGAAGTTACAAATGACTGATATCAGAAATCAGAAGATTAGGGCCTATCCAGAGGAAAAATTCACAGCTAACAACTTGAAATTTCTTATTTTCATCTTGCTCAGCTTCAAAAATGGTATATAGCACCTCCTTCATCTTGAGTCTAATCTTACTATGAACACATTTCAAGAACATGTGTTAGTGTCTTGGACCTGAGACTCCTCAAATTCCACCTGTATTGTTTAAGGGGGGGAACCCATCCTTGTCACACTGTGGCATAGGGGCCTACATCACAATGATGCACTCAGATTTTTTTCCATGTCTTTGACAGCACAGCAGAGTAGAGAACTTCAGAGCTTCAGGCTCACCTAACTGACTTTTCTGAGGGGACACAGTTAGTAGCAGACTAAGGCTAACAAGGCAGTTCTCCCGAATACTAACCACACCTTCAGCTGCACTCGGCTCACCCTTCAGCATTTTGGTTCTTTGAATTTTTGATTAACCTAAGCAAGGTCATTATGAACAGAGGATAGTGTTGTTCCTTACCTGTTCCTTGCCTTTCCCGAAAAAAACAGAAATCCAGATTTTTTCTGCCTGATTTCGAAACTGATTCGGCTCCAGTGACCAAGTCAACTTAGATGAATTCTTTCAATGTTCTTAGAAAAAGAAGTAGAGGAACAGGATATTCAAAAAAGTGACCTGACTGAGCCTTTTGTGGTTGTTGTTCTGAGCTGTCAAGGTTTAGTTGCAGGTGAATTTGCCTTTGTTGGGGACAGGATGAAAGGGAGCCAGAGGAAATCTATCAGACTCAGCAGCCAGACCAAGTGCTGTGAATAAATACGTTTATTAGATAAAGGATGGCCTAAGTCCTCCTTGCTCCTCCCCAGATGGGGGAAGGCTGGGCCAGATACAGATGTCACTTAAGACCACGGGGCTGTAAACTAGAGGGGAAAAACAGGCACATTTTTTTTTTTTTATTAATGGTACACACAGTAATTGGCCAAGTCAGTAAGTGGGGCTGAGAATGGACATGGAGCTAAGAACTGGTATTGAGTGAATGTTAAGAAAATTAAGACTTAATTGCATTAAGAAAATACAATAATTTTTCAGCATAATAGAGCTTAGCTTTTAGCCAAACCAGGCTGGAGAGTCAGGCATGCTTGCTTCCTAGAGTGTTCAGTGGGTTAACCCTATCCAGTCCAAGGATTGCCAACCTTGACTTTTAGTAAACTTTCTGGCTCTCTCATTCTATAGGAAAGGAGATGAATTATAAAGTTTACCATATGTGTGTGTGTGTGTGTGTGTGTGTGTGTGTGTGTGTATAGATAGATATGGTATGAATATGCACTTTCAGTTTGCAAAGAGCTATACAAATATTAACTCATTTTATCCAGAAAACAACAACAATGATAATAGCTAACATTTGTATGGGGCAGCTGGGTGGTGCAGTGGTTAGAGTGCCAGGGCTGGAATCAGAAAGCTGTTTTTACTGCTGTTTAGTTGTTTTATGTCTGATTCTTCATGACCCCTTTTGCTGTTTTCTTGGCAAAGATACTGGAGTGGTTTGCCATTGTCTTCTCCAGCTCATTTTTTATAGATTAGGAACCGAGGCAAAAGGGTTAAGTGACTTGCCCAGGGTCACACAGCTAGTAAGTGTCCAAGGCCAGGTTTGGCCAAGATGATGAGTCTTCTTGATTCCAAGGCCCTCACTCTGTCCACCATAGGGCCACCTAGCTCTGTGTCTTCAAATATCACCCTAGGAATCACCCCCAACAGGGATGTAGCTTATTGGATGCTCCTGTAAGTGTCCTAGCCAGAGCTCCTGAAGACTCACAAAAGAAAGTCCCTATCAAAAAGGTCTGTCAAGGTACCATCAGATGGTTTAACACTGGAAACTGATATAATCTTTTTTTTTTGACATATAATCTTCATTTTATTTCATTTTTCTGATTTTCTTTCCTTATATTCTTTTATATATGTATATATATACATATATATGTATATACATATATATATATATATACACATATATATATGAAACATTTAATTTTAAAACTTCGAATTCCAGATCCATTCCCTTCGTCCCTTGTCACCCACTCCTGTTGGGAAGATAAGCAATTCAGTATGTGTTGTACATGTATAGCTATGCAAAACATTATCATAGTAGCTATATTGTAAAAGACTGCTTATATTTCCCTCCCACCCATCCCACCGCCCACCTGGTCCATTCCCTACTTTGATCCTGTCCCTCTTCAAAAGTGGGTGCCTCCAACCTCCCTTCCCCACATCATGCCCTCCCCTCCATCATCCCCCCTCTTATCCCTCTCCCCCCTACTCTCCTGCAGGGTAAGATATCCCATTTAGTATGTATGTCATTCTCTCTCTGAGCCAAATTCAATGAGAAATATGGTTTTGCCTTTTTGCCTTCCTGTTCTTCCCCTCCCCTGAAACTACTTCCCCTTGCCTCTTCTACATGAGATAGTTTACCCCACCCTTTCTCTCCCCATCTCTTCTTGCCACATTCCTCTCACCTCTTAACTTCACCCCTTAAGTATCATCCCTTCCCACCAAATTCGACCTGTGCCTTCTATCCATGTATACTTATAAACATATATACACACATTCATATATGTATTCATATGCCCATATACCCGTCTTCAATTATTATCACACTGAGAAAGGTTTCATAAGTCACAGTTATTGTTTTTCCATGTAGGAATATAAATAGTTCAACTTTGATAAGTTACTTTTGATTTCTTTTCCCCGATTACCTTCTCAAGCATCTCTTGCTTCTTGTGTCTGAATGTCAAATTTTTTATTCAACTCTGGTTTTTTCCTCAAGAATGCTCGAAAGTCCTCTATTCCACTGAATGATCATATTTTCTCCTGAAACAAGATACTCAGTTTTGCTGGGTAGGTGATTCTTGGTTTTAATCCCAGGTCCTTTGCCCTCTGGAACATCATATTCCATGCCCTTCAATCCCTCAGTGTAGAAGCTGCCAGGTCCTGTGCTATTCTGATTGTGTTTCCACAATATTGAAATTGTTTCTTCTTGGCTGCTTGTAGTATTTTCTCCTTGATCTGGGAATTCTGGAACCTGGCTATAATATTCCTGGGAGTTTTCTTTTTGGGATCTTTTTCAGGAGGTGATTGGTGGATTCTTTCAACCTCTATTTCCCCCTCTGGGTCTAAAACATCAGGGCAATTTTCCTTGAGAATTTCTTGAAGGATGATTCCTAGGTTCTTTCTTTGATCATGGCTTTCAGGCAGCCCAATGATTTTTAGATTATCTCTCCTGGATCTATTTTTCAGGTCAGTGGTTTTTCCCATGAGATATTTCGCATTGCCTTCTGTTCTTTCAATTGCTTGGATCTGTTTAACAGCATCTTGATTTCTCATAAAGTCACTGGCTTCCATTTGCTCCAGTCTAATTCTGAAGGAATGAATCTCCTCAGTGAGCTTTTGAGATTCTTTTTTCCATCTGGCAAATTTGGCTTTGTAAAACGTTCTCCTCATCGCCCTTTTGAGCCTCTTTTGCCATTTGAGTCAGTCTACTTTTTAAGGTGTTATTTTCCTCAGTCAGGCTGTTGACTGTCATTTCATATTTTTCCTGCATCCTTCTCATTTCTCTTCCCAATTTTTCCTCCACTTCTCTTATTTGGTTTTCAAAATCCTTCTTAAGGTCCTCTATGGCCTGTAACCCGCTCATATTTTCATTTGGGGCTTTTGGGGCAGGATTTCTGACCTCACAGTCCTCCTCCTGTTCCATGCTTCGATCCTCTTTGCCCCCAGAGTAGGAGTCTAATGTTGCAATTTTCTGTTTATTTTGTTTCCTTTGCCTAGGCATGTTGCCACTTAATTACTTGATTTTGGGGCTCCTTGCCAGTAGAACAGTAGGACTCTGCCACCAGACAGGCGAGCTTCGGTCCTGAATGTTGGGGCCTTTACAACTTCTGGTTTTGGCAAGTTGGATGCCCACCCCAGACCTCCCCCCAGATCGCAATCCAGATCCAGGCAGCTTAAAGCAAGAGCAATTAACCTCTAAGACTGATTTCTGGATCTCCCTACAGTTTGCAGGCCAGGAGCTGATGCTACAACTGAAGCTGCAAAATGGCAAGTGTCTCCTCAGTGGTTTGAGTTAGTCTATTTTTTTAGGTGTTATTTTCCTCAGTCAGGCTGTTGACTCTCATTTCATACTTTTCTTGCATCTTTCTCATTTCTCTTCACAATTTTTCTCCCACTTCTCTTATCTGCTTCTTAAGGTCTTCTGTGGCCTGTAACCAGCTTGTATTTCATTTGGGGCTTTTGGTGCAGGATTTCTGACCTTCCAGTCTTCCTCCTGTTCCATGGTTTGATCCTCTTTGCCCCCAAAATAGGAGTCTAATGTTGAATTTTTCTGTTTATTTTGTTTCCTTTGCCTAGGCATGTTGCCACTTAATTACTTGATTTTTGGGTTTGTTGCTACAGTAGGACTCTGCCACCAGACAGGGGAGCTTCTGTACCAAATGTTGGGGTCTTCTCAACTGCCAGAGGTGTTAGTTGGGTGCCCTCCCTGAAGCCCCCACACACTCTGGCAAGCTGGACACACACCCCAAGACTTCCCCCCAAGACTTGAATCCAGATCCAGGGAAGTTAAAGCAAGAGTGATTACCCCCCAGACTGATTGCAGGATCCCCCTACAGTCCACAGGCCAGGAGCCGAATCTGCAACTGAAGCTGCAAAATGGCAGCTGTGCCTCGGCTCCTCAGTGGCTTCTTGCCCCCAAGGGAAGAAGCTGACGCCTTCCCAAATACTGGTCCCACAGTCTATAGGGGACTAACCTCTCTCTTTGTCCTAGGCATCTATGTGTTGGTAATTCTGGAAAAGCCACAACTGCTGGTGTTCTGGGGTCCCTCCCATCAGCTGCTGGTCCTGCCACCCTGTGGCTAAAACCTCTGACTCACATGGTCCTGGGCTCTGCTCCCAGAGCACTGCACTGGCTGTTCCCTGCAGGGCTGCTGGGCTGTCCTCAGTGGGAGGTTAGCTTCTCTGTGTTGTTCTGTGGGTGCTGGAGCTCCAGAGGTTGTTCAGAGTCCCCCTTTACATAATTTTGAAGTGGTGTGGGCTGGAGCACTGTCGAAGTGCTGTTTCTACTCCACCATCTTAGCTCCGACACCCGTAACTGATATAATCTTATCAATGGAAATGACTTTAAGGAAGAAACATTAACATCTTCTCTGCAGCTGTATCCTAAGGACCATGGGCTTTCCATCTAACTTGAAGTTGAAATGTTCAGTATATGTTTCTTCCTTCCTCCCTCTCTCCCATAGAATGGAAGCTCTTTGAAAGCGGAGACTGTCTTACTTTTCTATTTGCATCTCCAGAACTTAGCATGGTGCTTTGCACATAGTAAATACTTAATAGACCTGGTTTCAAATCTAGCCTTGGGCACTTACTTGATGTGTGACCCTGGGTGAGTCACTTTACTCTCTTTGCCTCAATTTCCTCATCTGTAAAATGAGCTGGAGAAGGAAATGGCAAATCACTCCCGTATCTTTGCCAAGAAAACCCTAAATAGGGTCATGGAGAGTTGAACGTGACTGAAAAATATCTAAATAACAACAAAATATTTATATAGTGCTTGCTATATGCTGAATACTGTGCTAAGTGCTTTATAATTATTATCTCATCTGATCTTAGAACAGCCCTGGGCAATAGATGCTATTATTATCCCCATTTTGTCAATGAGGAAACTGAAGGAAGCAGAGGTTTAGTGACTTTCCCATGGTCACACAGTTAATAGGTGTCTGGGGATTTGCACTCAGGTCTTTCTCACTCCAACTTCAGTGTTCTACCCACTGTGTCATAACTGTCAAGAATGAGAAATAAGTATATGCTGTAAGAAATGAAGAGCAGGCAGATTTCAAAAAAAACTTAGAATTACATGAATTGATGCTGAGCAGAACCAGGAGAACATTGTACACAGTATGATCAACTCTGATAGATTTAGCTCTACTCAGCAATACAACCATTTGAGACAATTCTAAAAGACTCATGCAAATTGAAGCATACTAGCTTCATTTTTGGGTGGTTTTCCCCTTTTGTTGTTTCTTTTTTCACAACATGACTAATGTGGAAATATGTTTAACATATTTAACACATGTATAACCCATATCAGATTGCTTGCTGTCTTGGGGAGGGAGGAAGAGAGAGAGGGAGGGAAAAATGTGGAACTCAAAATCTTATAAAATGCATGTTGAAAACTATCTTTACATGTAATTGGAAAAATAAAATACTATTAAATAAAAATGAGAAATAAGTTAAATTTTTAAAAAAATCTTCAGGTTAGTTCATTCATACCCACACCCTCTATCAATGCATAACCCTTTTGAAGGTCATGATAATCATAAGAATTTCAATATTGACAGTTATCAGCTCCTCATATAGGGATGTGAGCATTTTGATCTTGTTGCATCCCAAGTTATGTGCATGTGTGCATGAGTGTGGGTGTGTGCATGTATGTATGTGTGAGTCTGTGTTTTCCTTATTTGCCTTTTTATGTCTTTCTTGAGTCTTGTAATTGGAGATCAAATTTTCCATTGAGCTCTGGCTTTTTCATCAGGAAAGTCTGGAAGTCCCTTATTTCATTAAACGACCATCTCCTTGCCTGAAAGATTACGCTCAATTTTGCTGGTTAGTTAATCCTTGGTTGTAGTCCTAGCTCTCTTGCCCTACAAAATATCAAATTCCACTGCCTCTGATCTTTTAATGTAGAATCTCCTAGGTCCTGTGTAATCCTAACTGTAGTTCCATGATATTTGAATTGTTTCTTTTTGGCTGCTTGCAGTATTTTTTTCCTTAATCCTGTAATTCTGGAATTTGGCTACTATATTTCTTGGAGTTTTCAATTTGGGATCTCTTTCAGGAGGAGTCCAGTGAATTCTTTTGATAACTATTTTATCTTCTGATTCCAGGACTTCAGGACAGTTTTCTTTGACAATCTCTTGTAGGATGTTATTTAGGCTGCTTTTTTTCATTATGGCTTTCTGGTAGACCAATAATTCTTAAGTTATCTCTCCTGGATCTGTTCTCTAGGTCAGTTGTTTTTCCAGTGAGATATTTTACATTTTCTTCCAATTTTTCAATTGTCTTGTTTTGTTTGATTGACTCTTGGTGCATCATAGAGTTCTGAGTTTCAATTTGATTGATTCTAATTTTTAGCGAATTATAGTCTTTGGTTAGTTTTTGAAGGTCCTTTTTTAGGGAGGTATTTTATCCAATTACTTCACTAATTTTACTTTTTAAGGATTTGTTTTCTCCAGTGAAACTTTTTTCCAAGTTGGTAACTGCCTCCCTGATTTGGTCTTTAAAATCTTTCTTAAGCTCCTTCAAGAATGCTATTTGGGCTTGAGACCAGTTCATAGTTCCTTCTGTGGTCTCAGGTGTGGGTAAAGAGTCCAAATTGTCCTCTGTATTTGGTTGTTCTTGACCTACATAATAAGCTCGGATAGATTTTCTTGCCTTCCTCTTCTCCTTCTCAACTTCCTCCCCTCCCATTGTGATTTTCTATTTCTTAATTTCTCAGGCTGTGAGCTAAGGGCCTGGTCATAGTTGACTTTGAATGCTGTAGCCTCTGGGTGTCTAGTTTGAGGCTAAGGCAGGAGTCTCAGAGAGGTATGCTGATGTGCATAGAATAGTCTGTGGAGGAGGGGTGGTCTGGCCACTTCAGATTTCTGCCTCTATACTTCTGGGCTATAGCTTAGGAAGGCTTTTGCTGTTCAGGTGAGGTAGGGCTTGTTGGGACCCCTCCCTCTCTTCTCTTCAGATTCCTGGCTGTCTCAGTTGCACCCCTTCTTGAAGACTCCCAAGTCTGAGGCTATTTCCACTAACTTAGGATTTCAATCTGGGTGGGAGACTTATCTTTGGGTTTTCTTCTTCATGAAGCAGGGATGAGGGATCAGAGCAACTAGAATTTACTTTGCCATTCTAGCCCCTGCATATACAGGCAGGCAATTTCTAAACTTTCAGGCTGGGGGCTGATAGCTGCAGGAGAAGCTGCTGTCTCTGTTGGGGGCCTGATCCCTCTCTTACCTGGCTCCAATGATTCCTCCTATTCCCTCATGAGATGATGGTGAGATGACTGCAATTAGTCCTTGGTAAGTCGGCCGGCTGGGGCTTCTTCTTTCTTTGGAGTAGTCTGCTTGTCTACTGTCAAGTCTGAGCTGTGTAGACCCCACATGTTCTGTGCTCACCCTGCCTGGACACACTGGGCACTTTCCTGGGCTGGATTCTGCTATGCAAGAATCCAAGTGGATTTTGTCACTCCAGAATCTGTTCAGATTTACTTTTTAAGGTTTAGTGATGGGATTCACAGAGGAGCTTAGAGAAGTTAATGCTTTCTTTCCACCATCTTGGCTTCACCCCCTCATAAGTTAAATTTTTTATAAAAGAAAATTCTTTGGTATATAACATTTTTAGTAGCATAAAGTTGTTAAATGTTTTTCAGAACACAGCCAAATAAGTTAAAGAGACCTTTGATTCTGTTTTTAATCAACTGACAATTTTATCTTGGTATACTTTTTGAAAGAGATACCCACAGATTGAATTCAGAATCCTTTGGTGGTTTCTTGCTTTAGATTTGATTGAAGACTGAAGCGAGAATCTTGACTGATAGATGTGACAGGGTCACAAAGAGTGCCCTTCTTGGTGGGTTTTGCCATTTATGCAGGGTATTCTCAGTCTACCTCCCATCAATGGCATGGGAGCTTTGGGGCTGATAGGATTTGTCATTCTAATATGAAATGCTTGATCCCTGGTTGTCTCCCTCCCCACCTACCTGCAAATTTCACTGCTGTTTCCACATTTTTAGTGTACCCTTAGAGAAATCTATCCCATTCTCATTTGCCCAACAGACTAATAAAACTGTAATTCCTTTTATAACAATTTAACTCGTTTAACAGGGTAGTGGAATGTGCTTACTTTTATCCTTCTTGATGGGTGGTACAGCATCTGGTTAAGGAGGGGACCACATCTGTTAAAAGAAGTGCTATGCACTCAGTGGTTGAGAGGAAAATAGAGGGATCACTTAGAGTCTATGCCATTCTACGTGCACTCTGGTCAGCCACCAGGAAGGACATGCCTTGTGACTATGTTAAACAGGCAGAAGTTGTTAGAAAAGGAATTAAAGTTTTATGGGCATGTTGGTTAGGAATGAGCTAAGCTTCTCCAACGGCACAACAAAAATGTGGCAATTTCATTGACTAAGAACCAGTTCAGGGTTTCTGATTATTGGGAAACTCGTTGATGAGCTACTATCATTGATTTTTTTCTAGATTTTATATAAAAATGTTTCATATTCAAACCTCATTTAAAAATATTTTATGAAATAAAACAAATGTCTCCATAACATGGTGGGATAATAAAAAGATGATTGCACATGAAACTGCAAATTTATTATATATAGTCTGCTATTTCTTTTAAATATATAACAAATTTAGCATGTAAATTTCTTTTTTTCCTTTTCCCTCCTTCCTTCCCCCTGCCCCCTAGAGATGGCTGCCATTAGACACAAATATGTATACACAGATATATGTCAAATCATTCTATATATACTTCTATTTGTTCTTTTTTTGGATGCAGATAGCATCTTCCATCATACGTCCTTTGTAGCTAATTTGGGTTTTTGTAATAGTCAAAATGACAGTTACTCAGATTTGTTTTTGAAACAATAATACTGTTACTGTATACAATGTTCTCTTAGTTCTGTTCATTTCACTCTTCATTATTTTGTGCAAGTCTATCCATGTTTTTCTAAAATCAACGAGCTCCATTTGGTTTTGGTCAGTAGTAATTGTCTTTCAACTGTCTCTTAAATTTCTCAGGTGCTCTGCAATGGACCATTCACCCTCTACCTCAACCTTTCTCTCTTCAATCCGCGATTTCCCCACTACTAGCAAAACTACTTTTGTAGTGTTTCGTTTGACTCATCTACAGGGTCACCCAATATCTTTTTATTTTGGAGGGCACTTGGGATTAAGTGACTTGCCCAAAGTCACACAGCTTGTTAAGTGTTAAGTATCTGAGGCTAGATTTGGACTCAGGTCCTCCCAACTCCAGGGCTGGTGCTCTATTCACTGCACCACCTAGCCGCCTTGTGACCCAGCATCTTAATGCAATTTTAAACTTTAATTACTTTGGAAGTGTAAATGCTACAAATTCACAATAATAACATTTGGAAGATGAAATATTTAAAATATCAATGTTTCTTAATAAAATTCAACATAACTACCATCTTGTGTTCTACATCACTCTAGCTGGTTTTCAAACTTGGTAAAAACTTTTATAAGCTTTGGCTCAGTGACTGGAAGGGCATTTGTAATCCTAGCCTTAATTCCAGATAATGAGGTTTTGATGTATATATAATGTTTGTGATGTGACTCTACAAGAAAAAGTCAAATGCAAATACATCAGTGACCAAGGTGTCCAAGTAAGAGGAATTCCTCTACTCATCCACTGATCTGAGAAAATGTCATCCAAAAACTCTGTCATTAAAATTCAAATAAAAATTATTATGCAAAATTCATAAAACTAAATAATTGTGAAAGAAATTTAAGTAAATGTTCAAATGGTATTTTTTGTAAGTCTGTAGCATTTATATTTTTAAAGTTATGAAAGCTTAAATATGCACTAAGACTTTTGGGATACCCTTTGTAGTTATTTGCCAAATACTCCCTCTGTTCCCCATACCCTCACCCAAGAGGATATGTACCCCATCTCAGGAAGCCCCCATCTAGTCATTTTAGCAGGACCCAAACATTGTGGCCTGGGTCCTTTGGCTTTGGACTTGTGTGTTACGGATGATACAGTTACCAGGAAACTACCAGAAGGCTCTTAACATAGATATCCAATGGTTTTATTCAGAGGTCCCCTTTCTTCTTGTCAACCAGGTTTCTTAACATTCTGATGAGTACTTTAAGGGGTCAGAGTCCTAAAGGAGTTTCCCAGAATCAAAGATTTAGAAAAGGGACAAGAATGACTATGAAAACTGGAAAAAATTTTGGCAAAAAACAGGTTTAGAATGGCATCTTATGCTATATGCCATAATATATTCTAACTGGAAAAACTAAAAAACAAAAAGAAAGAGGAGTGATGATGTTGAACATGAGATTACTGACTTGGAATTTCTCCCCTTCTTCCAGTTCACCCTTGGAACTGAGAATTTTCCTTGTCAAAGGAAGCCTGCTTGGCTGCTGCTGGTTGGGGTCATTCCGGTGACTTTGTGAAATGAGACTGGGGCCATGAGCATATTGGCCCTGGACCAAGAGGGACTTCTAGCACTCCTTAGGACACAGGGACAGGAGAAGCCATCCCTGTCATGTCAGGACCTCCTGGTCTGCTAAACGGCCCCGAGGCCACGTGTCCCTATCTTCCATCTGTGCTGGGAGATGTGGCAGGGAAGCTGGCATAGTTCTAGAGCCAGGAGCTAGGCAGGAGCCATCAGGCTAAGGGTCTTTCATCCTTACCTTCTCCCTTACCTTATGGAGAGCTTGAAATGGAGCTGGAGAATGTCCCAGCCAGTGGGGGTGGAGGTTCTAGGGCTACATCACCCTGTCTTTATAGGACAGAGGGGCATTTCCCCTGATCCTAGAACAACAATAACTTTCCTGCTGGGTCTTTTTGAAGTTTGGCAGGTTGCCTGTGCCCATGGAAAGAATCTTTTCTGCACCTGTCAATGCGATCTTTAATGGACCACTTGTCTGTTGGTTGGAGTAGAGTGCCACCTGGTGATAAAATTTTAAACTACGCCCCACTGCCAAGAAACTCCAGGTCTTTCTATAGGCTTGTAGAAGCTTGTAGACATCAGCCAATGTGTACTCCTTACACTAGCCCAGGGCTCCAAGTGTCATCTGGGCCACTAGCCAAGTCTACACTCATGTCATAATGCATCACATCATTTGATTCTCAATGACAGCTCCGTGAGATTGGTTGTGTTATCATTGTTATTCTTGGTTTACAGATGATGAAACTGGGGCACTGTTAATATTATGTTATTAATGAGTTAATATCAAACTAATATGCAATATATAATAATAAATTATGTTCATTAATGTCAATATTATTAATAGGGGTGTGTAGGGTTTGAAGGGAGGACTAGTGCCTCTGGTATGAGGGCTGGCTGAACCTTTTCTGGGCAACTCTCACCTGTGTATGGCCGCTTCCTGGTAAAACTGTCGTGGCAGACAGACTAACCCAGGCTGAGGGTAAATGACAGGTCTCAAGCCTGTTGGTGAGTTAGGGGGATGTCTACCTCAAATGTGGGAAGACTTTCCCTGGTGGAATGGGTGGACGAGAACAATGGTCCTCTTGACTGGTTGCTTAGTTGATATTTGAGGCAGGATTTGAATCTAGGTCTCTTGCCTTCAGGTCCATCAGACTTACCATTCCACAATTCTGTCTCTCTGCCAGTCAGGGGATAGTAATAAAAACCTTAAAAGGATGATGAGTACCTTGAAAGACTTAACATTGCTGGCATAGAGTAGTATGTAGGTGAACTATCTCAAGGGCTCAAATACACTTAGGAAGAATCAGTAAGAGTTAGACAATCAGGAAAGAAGCTGGATCTTCCCATCATCTCCCCCCAATATTTACACATTTGGATGAGCATCAAGAAAGTTAGAACCAAAAACAAGGTATCTGAGCCACCAAGTAGTTTTGTACATACATATTTCTGCTGATGAGAGATATGCAGAGCTCTTAAGAAAAGCAGGGAAATCTGTTTATAAGCATGAATGAACTTCATTAACTGGAGCTAAATAAATATTTGAGGAACATGAAAGAGAAAAGTTCAAGACAGGTCAGTCACTCTCAGATACTTGATTTCTTTCTTCTTCCACATGGACACTTGAGTTCAACATTGTTAACGTGGCTTCCAAAGCATGGGTTGTCTCACCACTGGGAACATGTTTTGAATTCTGCTGCTTCCTGATGTGCCCTTTCCCTAGGCCAGAGTGAGATCAATGGCACAATGGGTAGTTTGGAGAGAGGGAGATAAGGTCATATACATAGAGTTGTATGGGGCCTTATAGGCATCCCAAATTTGGTGACTTGCTCAAGGGTCTTTACCCGAGTCTTCTTGTGTCAAATCTTGTTGTATCTTAGGATAGGAGAAGTGTATCTCCCCGAGCTCAGCTGCAGAGAGATGTCTCAAATTTTACACAAAATCTCCAATGGAAATATTTGAATTTGGATTCCATTTGTATAAAATACACAGGATTTTTTCATCTTATCTAGATCTACTCTTTTGAGCAGAGAAATTAGCCTATATAATACTTGTTGCAACTAATAATAGTCACAGGATCATAGCTTTAGAATCAAAAGGAATCTGAGAGCTAATTCAGCTCCACACATTCATTTTGACAAAGTGAGAAACTGAGGCCCAGAAAAACTTACTTGAGGGCATGCAGGTATTCTTCTCCAAGAAATAAATCCAATCTTAAGGCATGTAGCATTTACCTTTGATAAAAAGTATTCTTTATTCTAAGTGAGCTTGATCTTCTCTAATATAAAGTAATTATAGTTCAATAATAATAATTAACTCAAAGGCTAATCTGTTGTCCACGTTATGATTGGAGTGTAACAGCAAAGAACAGGAAGGCCATCCATGGTGATGCACAGAGGGGATTTCACATTGCCTGGGACCACTACAGTTTCAGGAACTCTGAAAAATCAGACAATTAGGTTCTGGGTTTAACACCTTGCCAGTGTGTTGTAACTGGTCCTATGAACCTAAGAAATAGAAGAATGTAGGCTGGCTCTATTTCAAATTGTCATGCTGTTGTTGACATGACATGAAAGACGTGACATGAAAGATTGTGAAGCAAGTGGGCTTCTTCCTTCCCAGGTGCTACAAGAATGCAAGATAAAGATACCTACACCCCCATTTGCTAGAAATACAGGTATGAAAATGGGATTGACCACCAAACTTGACAAACCATGAATAAACATGAAATAAACTAAATGTATGATTGCTTTTATTATGACCTATTACTATATTATAAAATGGAATTGGAAATATCAGGTAAAGACAAGGGTTTCATACTGTATTTTTTGCCAATGGTATCCTCATTCTCAATTTACAGAACATAATTACAGATCAGTGCAGGAGAATAATAAAGAGTAACCACATTCCAAAAAGCTAAATGAAATGGAAATTGAGGAGTTACTTAAATATGAAGGGGAAAAAGCTAAAGAAGTGGAAAGAATTGGACATTTATACTTGGCACAGGAGATTTACTTAATAGTGAAATATATGGCAAAAACTACATGGATGTCTCGTATGATTTTGATGAGATGAGGATAGTTAGACTGTAATTTTGAAAAATCCTAATTGAGTTTTATGGTATGGATCCAATTATATCAAAACAAAGTAATGTGTGTGCCTATTACAACCATCATAAAGAAACATATCCTCCAAAAATTTGACAGCATAAAAACATTTCAGGACCTGCATGCAAAAGTAATGCTGCTGCTATTGCCATGGTAAGGGCCATAGTTGGAAAAAAGGTGGAACTATAGAGGTATCCTTCTAAGTATCCTTCAAATGGAATCATGGTAGAAGCTTGATGCTTGAGAACACTAATGAAAACTTAAGAAAAGGCAATGAAAGATTATATCAATATCTAATTGGTATATGCAGTAGAAAGCATATGCCACCTGATTAAAGGCATTGAAAAAGAAGTATGCAGAATAGAATCCAGTATACCTGAGAATTCTGATATCTTTAAAAAATATATAAAAGTAAAAACAAAAAGGTTAAGGTGATATAAGGAATGAAACAGTGAAAGTAAGAAAATTTAAAAGTTCAACGTAAGCCATAAACTATGCTATAGAAATATAAGACACAAAGAAATTAGAGGGATTGTAGAACCTCTGAAGAAAGGTGTGGAAAATTTCTGATCATCTACTTGGCAGAAATAAGTTCAACATATTAGAAAGCTTGTTCACTGCTAAAAATGTTCAACAAGGAAGGTGATAGAAACCAGCTTTCCTACAAAATTGGAAAGTGGTGGGTCAGCATAAGATCCAGAATTATTAACTCAAATGTTTCACAATGGCATATGAATTACTAGCACAGCATTTTACCAGTTTCCTCTCTGACATGAGGCTATTTCCATATTTCTGTTAATTGTCTATATTTCTTGGATATCAGACCTTTGTCAGCGATATTTGATAGAAATATTTTTCACAGTGTACCACTCTCCTTCTCATCTGAGGTGTGCTAATTTTGTTCACAGAAAAATTTTAAATTTCATATAATCAAAATTTCACACCTTTTGTATTTCTATAACCTTTGTTTAAGAATTTGGCTACTAATGCTGTGATAAGTTTCTGATCTGGTTCTGCTAAGCTTTTATGGTATGGTCCTTATGATTCAAGTCACATATCCATTTTGAATTTATCATTGCATACAATATAAGGTGTTGGTCTAAACCTAATTCATGTCAGACTTTTCCAGTTTTCCCAGCAAATCTCTAAGTAGGGATAATGTTGTATAATGGTGTAGTCTCTTTGCTACTCTTTTCCTCCAATATTTTTTAATTGATAGTCATTAGAAATACTGTTTTATAAATTTCTTTCTCTACTTTCTCTTACCTGATTTGGGTATCAAGATCATATATGTATCTAAAAGAAACTTGGTAGAAGCCTCTCTTTTCCTATTTATAAAAAACAGTTTATGTAATATTGCGATTGACAGTTCATTTAATGTTTATTAGAACTCAACTGTAAATCTATGTGGACTCGTTTATTTTCCCCTTTGGAACTTCATATATGACTTGTTAATTCCCCCTCCCCCCCAACCAGATTGGATTATTAGAATTATCTATGTCTTGTTCTATTAAGCTGGGTATTTTATATTTTTGTAAATATATAATTTTGTATATATATAATATATATTTATATATAATTTTGTAAATAATAAAATTCATCTATTTTGCTACCAGTTTTGTGGACATAAAACTTGGCAAAATGTTTTCTTATAATTTCCTTGATTTTTTTCATTTGTTGTGAGCTCTCTTTTTCAATTTTTTTTTAAATTAGCTACTCCACTTTACTCTCTTAAAAAATAAAATTAGTTAACTGTCCCTTGTTAATTTTTAATTTTAAAATTTTAATCTATCCTCTGATTTTCAACATTTCTACTATTGTGTTTAGGTGGGAAGTTTTGATTTGTTTTTATTATAGAAATTTAGATGAATGACCAATTCTTTGATCTTTTGTTTTTCCCTTTTGATGAAAGTATATAGAGATATAATTTTCCCCATAAAGATTACTTTGTCTGCATCATAAAATATTTGGTTTATTGTCTAGTTGTTGTCATTATCTTTTTGAAATTATATATAATTTTTATGATTTGATCTTTGACCCACCCATTAATTTAGGATCAAGTTAGTAATTTTCCATCTAAGTTTGTATCCTTCCTTCAAAGGTCTTTAATTAATTGTCATTTTTATTGTATTATGATCAGTAAAAGTAGCATTGAATAATTTTGCTTTTATGCCTTTGTTTATGAGGTTTTAATGTTTTAGTATATAGTAATAAAGGTGCCATGTACAACTGAGATACATGTACATACTTTCTTATTCTAATTTAGTAAATGACCAAAATTGGAAGACCTGAGTTCACGTTCTGCCTCAGGCACTAGTTGTGTGACTCTGGACAAGTCACTTAATCTCTATGTATCTCAGTTTCCTCAACCATAAAATGGGGACAATAATAACTCCATCTAAAGTTGTTGTGGTGATCCAATGAGATAATATGTGCAAAATGGTTATTGAAGGGGCAGGCAATAGTAGGTACTACATAAATGCATGTATAGTCAAGCAAATCAAATTTATGCTTATTAGTCATTTCTGAAAATATTGCTTATACTACAGTCCATCCTTTCTCCATCAGGAGGTGGGAAATAGGCTTCATCATTTATCTTCTGGAGTCATGAGTTGTCATGGCATTGATCAGAATTCTTAAGTGGAGACCATGGGTGATCAGCAGAGCTGTATGGCCAGCTCAGCATGGGAGGACTGTCATGAGGCCACCACAAGAAGATGGGAGAGGTTCTTCAATGGTGGAGTTATAACAGATCCTTTCTGATATAGAGTGAGTCCTTGTGAGTAAACTTTGTAAATGTTCATTCTCCCAAGTGAAATTATGTCTTGTAGAAGCATATTGAAATCCTTCTTTCCGGAAAATGTGAAAACCTCAAGAAATACTATTTTAATGGTCTTGAAAAACACTTTCCAGACTTCCCTTTCAAGGTTGGTTAGGTCAAGGATGCACACAAAAATAAGGTCTCATATAGGGAAAAGGATCAAGAGAAAAAAATGAAGATCTTTCCCTTCTCCCTCTTCTCCTCTCCCCACCCCTAAAGGGATTGGCCTAAGACCCACCCAAGGGAAATGCCCTATATTCCAGTCAAAGGGAAGATTTTTTCTTGTCTAGTCAAGTTTCCGTCATGTCTTACTCTTTGTGACCACAATTGGACTTTCTTGGCAAAGATACTAGAGTCATTTCCTTCTCCAGCTTATTTCACAGATAAGGAACTTTGGCAAACAGACTTAAGTGACTTGTCCAGGGTTACATATCTAGTAACTGTATGAGGCCACATTTGAACTCAGGATGATGAGTTTTCCTGATTGCAAGCCCAGTGCTCTATCCACTGGGCAACTTACTCTCAACTATTATTAAAAAATAATTCTTGATAGAGATCTCTGGGACAAAGCTTTTTGATTCTTTGGGGGCAAATGGCCAAGGAAGAATCTGAGTAATAACTATTGGTTTGGAATGTTAACTCCAAATTGTATTTTAGCCAGTCAATAAATATTTATTGTGTTGTGTCTGGAGTCGTGTTATGTACTGGTGTTACAAAGAAAGACAAAAAGATAGTCCCAGCCCTCAAAGAGCTAAAATTTAAAGGGGGAGAAAATGCACAAATGGTTATGTACAAACAAGCTATGTGTAAGATAAATAGGAAACATTCAACAGAGGGAAGTCACAAGAATTAAGAGGGTTTGGGAAATGTTTCCTGTAGGTGTTATTTAATTATTTTTGCTGTTGTGTTGTTCAGTCACGTCTGACTCTGTCAGATGCCTTTTGGGGTTTTCATGGCAAAGATACTGGAGTGGTTTGCCATTTCCTTCTCCAGCTCATTTTATAGATGAGGAAACTGAGGCACACAGGGTGAAGTGACTTGCCCAAGGTCAGACTATTGAGGCAAACAAGGTTAAATGACTTGTCCACAGCCACACAGCTAGTAAGTGTCTGAGGACAGAATTGAACTCAGATCCTCCTATCAGGACCAGCATTCTAACCACTACCCCACTTAACTGCAAAGGAAAAGAAGAGCACAATAGCCCAGCAAAGGAACATTATCACTCCCTCAGAATAAGCTTGTCATCACTTGAAATCTCATCCACCTGGAGACTAATCCAGCCTTGATTCTTAGTATCTTCTCAGATTCCTGAGCTTCCTCTCCCTTGATTGGAGCTAGAGGGCAAGGCAATAAACTTCTCTCAAAGCCTTCCTCTATAGGGGCATAGAACTTTTCAGCTTAACTTTTCACTTTCTATCAGCTGCTCTTGACTCCACCAACATCATGCACCCTCAGGTATCATCTCGCATCTGCCAGAGCTTAGAACACTGGCACATAGTTGGTTCCTAATAAAATATTCATTAGCTGACTGACAGAAGGTGGGATTTTAGCTAAGCCATGAAGGAAGCCAGGGAAGCCAAGAGGTAGAGATGAGGAGGAAGAAGATGCATAGGAAATAGCCAGTGAAAATTCCTAGAGCCAAGAGATGGAGTGGCTTGTTGGAGGATCTGCCAGGAGGCCAGTGTCACTGAACCAAGAGTGTGTGTGTGTGGATGTGGTGTATAAGGTGTAAGAAGACTGGAGGGGAATATAGGGTAGGCTAGGTTTCAAAAAACTTTCAATGACAAATGGAGGATTTTATCCTGGAGGTAGTATGAGTTTATTGAGTGGGCATGGGGTGGACAGTTCATGTGATCAGACCTGCCTTTTAAGAAAATCACTTTGTGGCTGAATGGAGGAGGGACCTGAGTAGGTAGAGACTTATGTCAAGAAGACCCACCAGCAAGATTTTGCAGCAATCCAGGTATGAGGTATTAAAGAAGAGAAGGGAACATATTTGAGAGATGTTACAGAGGTGAAATTAATAGGCATTGGTAACAGATTGGAATATGGGAGGTGAGAGGTGATAAGTCAAGAATGGCACTTAGGCTGAGAGACTGAGGGACTGGAAGGATGGTATTGACAAGGATGTCTTTGGATTTGGTGTTTAAGAAAGCACTGATAACTTTGGAAAGAGCAGTTTTTGTTGTTGTTAGTAATAGTAATGATAGTAATGGGGAAGGTAGGATGACTTAGGGGGAAATGAGTTCAGTTCTGGACATATTGAGTTTAAGATGTCTGCAGGACATTCAGTTTGAGATGTCTAATAGGCATTTGGAGAGGAGGTCAGCAGAGAGGTTCAGGCATAAGCAGATTTGAGAATCTTCTACATAGAGATGACAGTTGGATTCCTGGGAGCTGTTAAGATCAGTAGGTGAAGTAGTATAAAGTGTTAAAAGAAAATCTCTGGCTCTGGCCCTGTCTTTTTTTTAAATAATACTATTCATATATCTTTGAAACATTAAATCTTAAGACCTTGAATTTCAGATCCATTTCTTTCCTCCCTTGTCACCCATTCCCTCTGGGGAGATAAGTATTTCAGTATGTGTTGTACATGTCTAGCTATGCAAAACATTATCATAGTAGATATATTGTACAAGGCTGCTTATAATTCCCTCCCACTCATCCCACCCCCACCTGGTCCATTCCCTACATGATCCTGTCCCTCTTCTATAGTGGGTACTTCCAACCTCCCCTCCCCCCAAGGATGCCCTCCCATCCATCATCCCTCCTCTCATCCCCCTTCCCCCTATTCTGCTGCAGGTTGAGATATCCCATTTAGTATGTATGTCATTCTCTCCCTGAACCAAATTCAATGAGAATGTGGTTTTGCCTTTTTGCCTTCCTATTCTTCTCCTCCCTTGCAGCCACTTCCCCTTGCTTCTTCTACATGAGATAGTTTACCCTACCCTGTCTCTCCCCATCTCCTCTTGCCACTTTCCTCTCTCACCTCATAATTTCATCCCTTGAGTATTCTCCCTTCCCAACAAATTCAACCTATGCCCTCTATCCCTATATAACTGTAACCATATACACACACATTCACATATGTATTCATATGACCACACACCCTTCTTCCATTATTTTCATAGTAAGAAAGATATCATCAGTCACAGTTATTGCTTTTCCATATAGGAATGTAAATAGTTCAACTTTGATAAGTTCCTTTTGATTTCTTTTCCCTGATTACCTTCTCAGGCATCTCTTGCTTCTTGTGTCTGGATGTCAAATTTTCTATTCAACTCTGGTTTTTTCCTCAAGAATGCTTGAAAGTCCTCTATTCCACTGAATGACCATATTTTCCCCTGAAACAAAATACTCAGTTTTGCTGGGTAGGTGACCCTTGGGTTCATTCCCAGCTCTTTTGCTCTCTGGAATATTGTATTCCATGTCCTTCAGTCTCTCAGTGTAGAAGCTGCCAGGTCCTGTGCTATTCTAATTGTGTTTCCACAATATTGAAATTGTTTCTTCCTGGCTGCTTGTAGTATTTTCTCCTTGATCTGGGGATTCTGGAACCTGGCTATAATATTCCTGGGAGTTTTCTTTTTGGGATCTTTTTCAGGAGGTGATTGGTGGATTCTTTCAACCTCTATTTTGCCCTCTGGATCTAAAACATCAGGGCAATTTTGCTTGAGAATTTCTTGAAGGGTGATTTCTAGGTTCTTTCTTTGATCATGGCTTTCAGGTAGTCCAATAATTTTTAAATTGTCTCTCCTGGATCTATTTTCCAGGTCAGTGGTTTTTCCCATGAGATATTTCACATTGCCTTCTAATCTTTCATTTGTTTGGATCTGCTTAACAGCATCTTGATTTCTCATAAAGTCATTAGCTTCCATTTGTTCCAGTCTAACTCTGAAGGAATGAATTTCCTCAGTGAACTTTTGAGATTCTTTTTCCATCTGGCAAATTCAGTTTTTTAAGGCATTCTTCTCCTCATTGCCCTTTTGGGCCTCCTTTGCCATTTGAGTTAGTCTATTTTTAAGGTGTTGTTTCCTCAGTCAGACTGTTGACCCTCATTTCATACTTTTCCTGCATCCCTCTCATTTCTCTTTCCAAGTTTTCCTCCACTTCTCTTATTTGATTTTTAAAGTCCTTCTTAAGGTCCTCTATGGCCTGCAACCTGCTCATTTTTTCCCCTGGGGCTTTTGGAGCAGGACTTCTGACCTCACAGTCCTCTTCCGCTCCATGCTTTGACACTCCTTGCCCCCAAAGTAGGAGTCTAATGTTGCAATTTTCTGTTTAATTTGTTTCCTTTGCCTTGGCATGTTGCCACTTAATTACTTGACTTTTGGGCTTGTTGCCACACTATGGCTCTGCTGCCAGACGGGAATTTTCGTCCCAAAAGTGTGGGGGGCAACTTCCGTTTCTGGAAGCTGGAAACCCACCCACGACCTCCACCCCAGATCACAATCCAGATCCAGGGAGGTTAAAGCAAGAGCGATTACCCCCCAAGACTGATCGCTGGATCTCCCTACAGTTCGCAGGCCAGGAGCTGGAGCTGCCTCTGAAAACTACAAAATGGCGTGTCTCCTCAGCGGCTTCTAGTCCCCAGGGGAGCAAGCCGACGCATTCCCCAAATACTGGTCCCAAAGTCCATAAGGCACTAACCTCTCACTTTGTCCTAGGCATGTCTATGTTGATAATTCTGGAATCGCCACAACTGCTGGTGTTCTGGGGTCTCTCCAGCCGGCTGCTGGCCCTGGGGCTAAAACCTCGGCTCACGGGGACCTGGGCTCAGCTCGGCTCAGCTCGGCTCAGCTCCCCACGCTCTGTGTGCTGCACACTGTGCTGGTCATTCCTGCGGGGCTGCTGGGCTGTCCTCAGCGGGAAGTTAGCTTCTCTGTGTTGTTCTGTGGGTGCTGGGGCTCCAGAAGTTGTTCAGAATCCCCTTTTACATAGTTTGGAGGAAATCTGGGCACAGAGTGGCTTGGATGAGCTGTTTCTACTCTGCCATCTTGGCTCCGCCCCCCCTGGCCCTGTCTTGAAGGTCCTAAGGGAGTTCAGTCATGTATCCTGCTGAAGTTTGTGATATCAGGGTTGAGACATCAGTCACCATTCTGGTTTTCCTCATGGAATGAACTTTATCTTATCTTTCTGCTTTCTATAAAATTCCACATTTCCCATCCTGCTTATATAGTCAAAACCTATATAAAGTATTTTAAAACTGATGCTTGGGGCTTACTGACTTATGGGCAAGTGTTTAGTGTAGCCCGTGCTCTGAGTGTAATATATATATTTTTTCCTGTGTCTGTCTTCTGTGCTGGCTAATTGGCATTGGCTCATGATGACCCTAAGACAATTCATGCAGCAAAGACATAGGACAGAAATGCTGTGGGAGACCCACTGTTGGTGAGGGTGTCCTGACTGAAGATACAGCAAAGAAGACTTAGAAGGGGCAGTCAGATAGTTAGGAGAACCAGAAGATAGTGGTGTCCCCGAAACCTCAAGAGAGTATGAAGAAGAAGAAAGTGAGCACAATCTCAAAAGTTGCAGTCAAGTTCAGGGGGATGGGGGATGAGAAAATGTCATTGGATTTGGCATTTAAGAAAGCACTGGTAACTTTGGAGGGAGCAGTTTTGATTGAGGTTGGAAACTAGACTGTCAGGAGTGAAAAAGAGAATGAGAGCAGAGGAAATGGAGACATCACTTCTGTTTAGGATTAATTTGATGCTTTTTTCCCCTGTTCAAGATTTCTATAAATGTTAACTTAAGTCATCTTGGGGGGATAGAGTCATGTCTAAGGGTATTGAAAAACTATGCCTGTTTGGACATCTCTCTCTTTCCCTCTCCAAGTTAGAAATGCTCAGATATTAGATTATTGTTAAATTAAATAAAATTGTTCCTGTCAGACTTTGATCAGTCAATAAACTTTTATTAAGTACTGTGCTAAGACTTGCACCTTGCACCTAAAATGCAGGTGGTACAGTATTAATATCTTTTCTTTGACAATAGTATGTTGAAGGGGAAGTATGCCCTAGATTTTGTCAATAACGGTCTAATGTAAATTCTCTTATTCAGCTATTCCAGTAAATGTCGTTGCTCTAAGCCAGTTGTCATCTCTGACTGTTTGAAAGGTAAACATCAGTGGGGGCTCCTGAGGACTGTAGATCTTTTACCTCATAGTAATCATTCTTCAGGGAACCTGATCTGCAAGTGAGAGTTGGAGGGTACCCTAAAGTGGTAGGCTAAATCTAATTATTTGTGTGTACAAGACATTTTAAGGTTAAATTGTACACTTAATTTGTACTTAGAGCAGGGTCATAAAAAAACCAAACATTTTTCAATGGTGTCCAACTCTTTGTGACCCCATTTAGGATTTTCTTGGCAGAGATACTGCAATGGTTTGCCAGTTCCTTCTCCAGCTCATTTTTTTTTACAGATGAGGAAACTAAGGCAAACTGGGTTAAGAGATTTGTCCAAGGTCTTAAACAATGATCTTAGAGATGAGAGTACTATGCCCTTGTGATTACCTCCAACTGAATTCCTCCAAGTTTTGAAAATCTAGTTTATAACACAAATTATCCCTCATATGCTACCTATAACTGTTTTTATTACTCTTAAGAACCAATGTAAAGCTGGAATTCAGCTGAACCTGCAATCTTGAGGTCTTTGATCTTCTTACATACTATTCTCTCATGAGATAAGAGTTTAATTATTTACATGCTGGGCTTGAATTTTTACCTTTGACCTTCTTAATATTTTATTTTTAATGAATAAAAATTTATTTCCTTTCACTTTTGATCTTAGTTAATTTTCTGTATAGTCTTAGGAAAAATTGTAAGAGTCAGTTCTTTGTTCACTTTGCTTCCTAGAGCCAAGAGATGGAGTGCCTTGTTGGAGGACCTGCCAGGAGGCCAGTGTCACTGAACCAAAAGTGCTTGTGTGGAAAGGAAAATAGTTCTTTTTCTATTTTTTTTCATTTTTATGCATTCCTTTAAAGCTATAATATCTTAATAACTGAGGCAGAATTCTGGGAATATACTAAAGGGGAAATCCTCACCCCTTATACCTCTCCTGATGGTAAGATATGTTTATTGTAAGGATATATAAATACACATATATAATACCCATACATACACATACATATGTATGGAGATGGATATGAATATGAGTAGCTTTATAGAAAAGGATAACTTTATATGTAAGGGTAACTTTCTGAGCTCTGGAGGGCTAGTGGCAGGGTTGGGGAGAGGATGAGTTGCAGGTTGTCCTGACTCAGGCTAGCACCTTTTAGTGTTGGGTTGCAATGAGTTACTCATAGGTTTTAGAACAAAAGACATTTGTTAACAAAAGTTAAAAGTTAACAAAAGATTTACTTAGCCCTGATATAGAAAGGATATTCAACAAAGATACCCCAGAATCTACCTTGGGTAGATTCTCACCCCCCCTTCTCTTATCTCCATGTAAAAATGTGTCTGTTCAGCAGAGCAAAGTGTAATGAATGGCTATTCTTGGGACATTTTCCAAGTCTAGAGGACCCTGACCTCATGTAGGTGCACCTTTTTATGCCCTGAGGTGACCCAGAAGCACCATCAATATAGCTAGAAGCTTGGGGTGGCTAGGTGGCACAGTGAGTAGAGCGGCCCTGGAGTCAGAAGGACCTGAGTTCGGATCTGGTCTTAGACACTTAACAGACACACACACACACACACAAAAACCAAACTAGCCGTGTGACCTTGGGCAAGTTACTTAACCCCAAAAAGAAAAAAAAATATATAGCTAGAGGCTATCTGGGAACTCAAGGGAGGCATAACCAAGCCTCTTTTCATCCCGGGGCCAATCAAGTCCTGACTTTATTGTCTTAGGGAAAAACTAGTCTAACTTCCATTTGGGGTATGGGAAAGGATATTCTGGTAGATATTTATCCTTTGGAGTGAGATAGGATCCAAATTCTTGGAGGTATAAATCCAAATATATATTTTTTGCTCTTAGTCATCTAATTTTTCTGGGTAAACAATTAAATAATAATTTCATTGCCCAATGATTTTTTTTAAAGTGTGAATTTATCCAATCCTTATCTTTTATTTTTATTAGATTTTATTTCAGGTTCTCTACTCTGTTCCACTGATCTATTTCTCTATTTTTTCTAATGTTAAATAGTTTTGTATGTAGATGGTTTATCACCTATTTCATTTTTGTGGAGATCCTAGAACCCAAAATATGTCCAAAGGGGTAGAGAGATGGAATAGAATTTGTAAGACACATCACTAGAAGTACTCTTGTGGTTCTGTCATTATAGTTGTGTCCAACTCTTTGTGACTGCATTTGGAATTTTCCTGGCAAAAATACTTGAGTGGTTTGCCATTTCTTTCTCCAACTCATTTTACAGATGAGGAAACTGAGGTTTTGGGACTTTTCAGACTTCACAGTTTCAAGATGGGTTAGATTAAGGACAAAAAAAAGCTTCTTGTATAAGGAAATGGAGTAAAGGAAGAAACTGAAATGTGAACAAAGTGGACCTTTTATCTTCTTGAAGATCTTGCCTTACTCCTCGTTCTCTCGGCAACCCTAAAGGGATTGGCCCAAGACCCACAAGAGGGAAGTGACCCTATTTCACTTAAAGAGAAGTTTTCTCTTGTTGTCAAGTTTCAGTCACATCTGACTCTTCCTGACCTTATTTGGGGTTTTCTTGGCCAAGATACTGCAGTGGTGTGGGGAGCCAAAGAAGCCTGGTTCAGGATTCAGCTATTAAATTCTAATAGTAGACTTTAAGAGCTCTTTGAGATACTACTTTTTTGTGAAGTTAGCTCTTGAGTTCTTTATAATGGGTTACACTTACAAGGATGTTGTTTGAGTTCTGAAACCAATAGGCTCTTCCCAAGACTTTAGTTATATGGTTCTTATGCAAATGCCTTGATGATCATGGCTTTGACTTAGGCCTTGAGGCCAGCTCTTGAGAGTATCCTTTGTAATGTGACTGCATTTGAAAGGAGTTAACTGACTCTTCCTAAGACTTTCTGGCACCTAGAGAACAAAGCCTTATCAAATTATCTATTCTGTACTACTTCCAGGATACAACAGACTAAGGTAAGGATAAGTAAACTTGAGTCCCCTTCCATTGTCTCATTGCTCTATAAAAACCTTGTCCTAAGAATCAATAAATGGAGTTCATCATTCTTCCTAGAACTACCCACATGGTCTGCTCATTTCTTATTCATGTCTCGAGTCATGCTTAAGTGCTGGACACTGAGCAGCCCATGGCAAAGTGGTTTTTCCTTCTCATTTTGCTGATGAGGAATAGAGGCATGAGTTAAGTGACTTGCTCAGGGTCACACAGCTTGTAAGCATCTGGGGTCAGATTTGAACTCAGGAAAATGAGTCTTCCTGACTCCAAGTCTGGTACTCTAGCCATTGTGTCACCTAGCTGTCACTAGAGCTGAAATTTGTCTAATTTTCTCTGGGGTAGAGAGATGACAGTGAAACCTTTCTTGCCCCAAAGTCATTATGGTTCAGGGTGCAGGACAGAACCTATGGAATCTGGGGTTTGCCTACCTTGTTTCCCGGCTCAGAAATCTGGACTTTTTGCCTACCGTCAGAATGATGTGTGTAAGTAGCCACTGACTGGGACCACAGGGAGCAATGCAAAAAGCATACATAATCATTAGCCTGAAGTTATGGCACCAGGAGAGGGAGAAGAGGAGAGGCCAGGGTTGCAGGAGTGGTCCTGATTCTGGAGTAGTGGTGGGAACAAGAACTGTAAGGATTATTGTTATGACAAATTCAGGGCACAGCTGGACCTTAACTCTGGGAAACAGAGTATCTCCAAAATATTTTGACGTTCTCTGCAGAAAACGGGTGAATGAAACAGGAGATGGAAGGATTCTCTCCTAATGCCCTTTTAACACTCATCACCTAAGCCATCCACTCCCATAACAGATCACTAGTAACTTTGGAGGCAACAGCTGGATAGTGAAGCTGGAAGTCAGACTAGGAGTATGATGGAAAGGGGGAAGAAGACAACACTGAGTGGGAAAAATTCCCCCTTGGTGTTTGTCTATGAATGTGTGGGGAAATTTAGGATAATTATTAGCGGAATTTTAAGGGTGTCAGACCCTTGGGATGTGTTTATAGGTAGTGGGGAAGTAGCCAGGGGATCCACAGACTTATAGACAATGTATTACTGATGAAGAAATCTATGAAAAGAGGCCAGATAATAATGATGGTTAATGTTTACAAAGCATTTTAAGGTTTGCAAAGCACATTTCATGTACTATCTCATTCAGGCCTTGTGGAGTAGGTGCTAATATTATTATCATTTCATGTAGGAGGAAACTGAGGTCAGCAGAGTTTACACGATCTATCCAGGATCACACAGCTTGTAAGGGTCTGAGGTGGGATTTGAATTCAGGTCCCAAGTATCAGCACTCCATCTTCTATAGTACAGAGCTACCTAGATAATCAAGATTACAAGTAGAGGGGCTGTCCTTGATGAGAAGAAGGCCTACATTAGCAAAAATAATAAGGAAATGGATGATGATGAGGAATTTTGAGATAGATTAGGGGGAACTCACAGGAAATGCCTTCTATTATTTCAGTAAAGTATGAGACAAGACCCTCTGCTGCGACAGAGAAGGGAGACTTGAGGAGAGAAGAGAAAGTTTGCCGCAGTTTTTATGGGGAGTTTGATGGATAACAAAGAAGAATAACAAGGATTGTCTTGCTCACTAAGGGCTCAACTGAGATTTGATAGCATCAATTTATTTGGGGCCCCATGAGCCCATCATTCAATCACATGTGAATAGGAGCAAGGAAGGTGGATTGTGGGAGTAACTTAGAGAAGGTGTTTGGCAAGGCAGTAGTGGTGATGGGATGAGGGCTCAAGGGCTTCCTGGGTGATGATGGCTGGGGAGAGCACTGAGGCATGGAAGGGTCGGAGATCACAATGTGGAAAAAAGCAGACTTAAGGGGAGTGAGGTGCAGAGAGAGCTGGAAAATTATGGTTAGGCATGAGGGAGGGAATAAGCATCTCTATTGTATCTACTCTGTTCCTGGCAGGCACTATACCAAATGCTTTACGAACATCTCATTTGATTCTCACAACAACTTTGGGACGCAGGTGCTATTATAGCTTTTTACAGTTGAGAAATCTGAGGCAGATTGCAGTTAAGTGATACAGCTTAGGTTGGTTTTGAACTCAGGTCCTCCTGACTTAAGGCCCAGTGTTCTATCTACTCTGCCACTTATCTGCCTTAGAATTAGAGGAATTTCTGATCATGGATATGGAACACTGACTGGTATAATGTGATCTGCTGGTTTATGCAAGTGATTTATTTATAGCAGTCCACATCTTTATAGTCCTATAGTTGGCTAAAATGTGCAAAAATGCAAAATCCTACTGTTTGTTGTTTATTATTATTATTTTTAAAAAATGATGCAATAGAACCAAGCATAGCTTTAAAGGTTGTCCCTCAACAAGGAGGTTGTCAGGTATGTGTTAAGATCCTATAGGGTTCCTTGATAAATACAGACACAAAGATAACTCTACCCAGTGACCCTCTGATTATTAAAGTGAAGTGAAACATAACACAGGATATAGATGTATACTCCCCGAGTATTCACCACTATCATGGAAGAATGTCCTGTGCAGATCTAAATGGGAGAGGGATTCCCTGGGGTGGAGGGATGCTGAGGTCTTCCAGAAGCTTCTGTTTGTGTTTGTGCTGATTGGATGAAATCCTAGAATATGGCAGAACTTTTAAAAAATATTTTCAAGGTTGCTCAAAAGAGATCAGCCAGTCAACAAATATTTGTTAAGCCTTTACTATGTGCCAGGAACTGTGCTGATCACTGGGGGTAAAAGAAAAGCAAGACTCACATAATGAAAATTAAATGGACTATGGCATAAATGATAAATGACATTGATACAATATTATTTTGAAAAGTTTAGGGATCTTAGAACAGCAATGGTGATCAAAGCAATATCAACACAAAGTCAGGGTTAGGACATTGCCAGCTGGAAAGTGGGTATTGGAATGGTCAAAGGGATGTTATTGCAGTTAGATCATAGTAAGCAAGAGTCACTATATGTTGCACTTTAATTGTTTTTCTTTTTTATACCTTGATGTTGTATTAATTAAATTTATTTAAGAAACATTTGTTAAGAGCCTGCTATGTGCAAGGCACTTCTCTAGGCTCTGGGAATACAAAGCACTGATATGATGTAATCAATGCAAATGACACAATAGAATCACTCCTCCCCACCCCCAATAAGCCTGAGACACAAGAAATGGAAGGCAAGGAAAGGCAACAAGCATTTATTAAGCCTTTACTCTGTCCCAGACTCTGTACTAAGTGCTGAAGATAGTAATACGAGGTTAAAAAAGAGTGTCCCTGTCCTCAAGGAGCTTACATTCTAAGGGGAAAGACAACACATAAAGAGGAGCTGGAAATCAGAGGAAGGGGAACAGGCGAGTGGGTAAAGAGGGGCTGATTTGGAGACATGATGTTGAAGTCCAGAGAGTAAGAAGTGGAGCTGAGAAGGGAAGAAGAATGGCTGACCTGAACGTCTCCCCAAAAGGAAGTCCTGGAAGGAACTCACTGATGGGAGAAGGATGCCCTTTCCTCCCTCCAGCCAATCCCAGGGGAGGACAAATATTCCAGATATGAAGAATCCTGAAAAGCAGCAGAGATGACCTCAGATGTAAACCCACTCAAAATCCTGTGGAAGGAATGAAACACATTTATTAAGTGCTTACTATGTGCCAGGCATTGTGCTAAGCACTTTACAAATATCCTGGGAGTTAGGTGCTATTATCATCCTCATTTTACAGTTAAGGAAACCGAGGCTCACAGAGGTTAAGCAACTTGCCCAGGGTCACATAGTAAGTGACTGAAGCCAGATTTACACTCTAGTCTTCCTGACTCTAGGGCTAATATTCTATTAACTACATCACCTAGCTGTGTAAGCAGCAGGACAGCTACAGTTAATTTCTGATGTCTGATCCAGAAAAAAGTTTCTCAGATTATGTTTCTTATGGACAAGTGGGGCTGCCAAGGAGAACATCTGTCAGGCAACTCTGGGACTCTTGGAACATACAGTTAGCACATAGTAAGCACTTCATAAATGCTCTTTTTAGTATATTTGTCTGCTTACTGTCTGTCTACCTATTTCTCCATCTGTCTGTCTGTCCATCCATCTACCTATCTACCTTTCTATCCATCCACTCATCCGTCTATCTATCTATCTATCTATCTATCTATCTATCTATCTATCTATCTATCTATGTCTATCTACCTAATCTCTGTCTCTCTCTCCCTCTCTCTCTCTGCATGAAGGGCTGGCTGGTAAAGGAGGGATATGAAAGGGAATGAATGTTTCACCTTTCACCAGTAGGTGGCAGTCCAGGCTAAGGCAAAATGATGGGCTTCCATGAAAAAAAAATCATTAAAATCATCGCTCTGATCACCAAAAGCAGATTGGTCACATGACACTTGTTTGTGAATTTCATAGGCCAATAATGTTACTTTATGCGAAAGTAATGGAAGGTTTCTAAGACACATAATCATAGATTTTAGGGCTAAAAGGAGACTAAGATGAGTCCTTTCAATTTGTAGGAGAGGAAAAGGGAAAATGGACGCCATCTGGATGACCTTGGTGCTCTCCAAGGTGGTTTCCTGCCCAGGGTTAGGGTATCATAGACAACATCATTCTCTCTGGATTCTAAGCTTTAATGATTCTCTGACTTGATTGAGTCTGAAGATTTTGGATACTGAGCATGTATTTTCTCACTTAAATCTGAATGATATAGACCAATACCTGTTCTTAAATGATTTTTTGGGGGGAGCAAGAATGGGAAGTTGGAATGCATAGGAGGTAGCCAAGAGAGGGGAGGATGAAAGAGAGGGAAAAAAAGGAGAATTGAGGATAATTTCCAAGGCATAGATATATTTAGGACATCTAAAAAATACCAGAACTTAACCCTACCTTCTTGGATCATGAAAACAGTTGATGAGGCCTCAAAAACCTATAAAGTTTATCCTTCGACTCTAGATAGAAGCTGACTTTAGCAGATTTAGCCCAATATAAACCTATTGTATTTTCTTTCTTTCTTTCTTTTTTTTGGAGGGCAATTGGGGTTAAGTGGTGCCCAAAGTCACATGGCTAGTAAGTGTCAAGTGTCTGAGGTCAGATTTGAGCTTGGGTCCTCCTGATGCCATGGCCAGTGCTCTATTCACTGTGCCACCCCAAACCTATCATATTTTCAAAGACCACTATTGCTTCCTACAACAACCAGAGTTTATAGAGTTTTTCATAGATCTTCTTCCTTATATTTAACTAAAAATCTT
This sequence comes from Gymnobelideus leadbeateri, assembly GCA_011680675.1. Classification (NCBI taxonomy): domain Eukaryota; kingdom Metazoa; phylum Chordata; class Mammalia; order Diprotodontia; family Petauridae; genus Gymnobelideus; species Gymnobelideus leadbeateri. The sequence goes on along the minus strand of WOXC01011928.1, from coordinate 43,418 downwards.
CTTGTTGAAATTAAAAACAATCTAATAATAACAATTAGTATTTGTAGAATGCTTTAAGGTTTGCAAAGCATTTTGCATAGATTATTTTATTTGATTCCCAGCAACACCTTGTGAAGCAGGTGCTGTTATCATCATCAAAATTTTACAAAGGAGGAAACCAAGTCTGAGAAATTAAATGACTTATCCAGGGTCACATGGGTATGTAGGAGCATTCAAACTCAGGTTTGCCCTGACTCCAAACCAAATGTTCAATTCACTGTACCACTGAGAGCAGCGTCTCCTTAGGAGGAATGAAAAGAGACTAGTCAACCTAGTGAATTCCGTCCTTCTATCCTCCTTCCCACCCCCCTCTTTAGTGGATTAACTTGTTTCAGTTATTTATTTCAGGTGTTTCTAATGTTTTTTTTTTTTGTTGTTGTTTTTGTTTCTGTTTTGTTTCATGGACTCCTTTGGTTACCTGGTGGAGTCGATGTAGCCTTTTCAGAATAACATTTAATTTAATTTATTTATTTGCTTTTTGGAGGGCAATTGGGGTTAAGTAACTTGCTCAAGGTCACACGGCTAGGTTTTTGTTTGTGTGTGAGTTAAGTGTCTGAGGTCGGATCCAAACTCAGATCCTTCTGACTCCAGGGCTGACGCTCTGCGCCACCTAGCCTCCCCCAGAATAACATTTTAAATGCATAAAATAAAATAAATAGAATTACAAAGGAAATTAATTATATTGAAATACAATTATCAAAATATTTTCCCACCCCTATGTACAAAAGTATTTATAGCAACTTTTTTTTTTTGTAGTGGCAAAGAATTGGAAATCAAGTGGATGCCTATCAATTGGGGAATGGCTAAACAAGTTGTGGTATATGAATGTAATGGAATACTATTGTGCTATAAGAAATGAGGAGCAGACGGACTTCATAATAACTGGGAGAGATTTATATAAACTGATGCTGAGTGAGGAGAGCAGGACCAGGAGAACATCGTACACAATTACAGATACGTCATATCTGTTATGCCTAACTTTGACAGCCTGGACTCCTCTCAGAAATGCGAAGTTATAAGACAATTCCAAGGGACTCATGGTGGAGAGGGCTAGCCACATTCAGAGAAAGAACTACAGAGTCTGAAGGCAGAATGAAGCAAATTACTTGCTCTCTCTCTCTCTCTCTCTCTCTCTCTCTCTCTCTCTCTCTGTTTTTGTTCTTTCTCCTTGTTCATTTCATTGGTTATAATCCTTCTTTATAACTTGATGAATGTTTAGTGTGAAGGTATTTGTAGAACCTATATCAGATTGCATGCTGCCATTATGGGGGGGTGGGGTAAGGAGAGGAAGGGGGAGAAAATTTGAAACTCAAGGGACTGTGGAACTGAATGTCATAAACTAAAAGTAAATAAATAAATTAAAATAAAAAACATTATCCCATTCAAGTTCACAGACCCCCTGAAATCACTCACCCCATTTAGGGGTCTGTGAATCCATGCTCCATTTATCTCACACTCAAGATTATTGAGTTCTAGGTCTTTGAAGGACTTAATGAAAGTCTTACTTCATAGCAGCTGCCTATTTTTCCAGTCAGTTTCACTACAGGGTATTACTATTTTTGCCAATCGACAATTTTCTAGGTAATATTTTCTTCTCTCTCCCATGTTTCAGGGTACAATATGTTTTCAACAGAACTAGTTTTGCATAAATATCCTCTTCCTTTGAAAAAGATGTAAAAGTGTTGTTTGTATATAATTTTAAAAATTTCCCTAAATTTTTAATTAAGCCTAAATTTCAATCCATTCCATTCCAGAGTGATCTGATCTAAAACAGAGATTATCAGGTGCTAGAAGACCAAGGGTCTTTACTCACTGGGGTGAGCAAACTTTCAAACTCCTCATGGGTACTACAGGAAGATTATTTTAAGAGATATTATTAGAATGTGTTCAAAATGTAGAAGCGTCTTTGTGTATCTAGTTCAACAGAAACCATGCAGCATAAAAGTATGTTAGCAAAGATGATAATGTGGGACATTGTAAAGAGTGCTGGTTTGGGATAAAAAACCTTAGCTCTTCCACTTGCTACTGGTGGGAATTCAGGTCAGTCACTTCTAATAATGAAAAAAAAATAGCACTGCTTAAATAGCAGTGAAAAGGTTTGTAAATACACTTTAAATACGTTATCTTATAATCCTCACACCAATCCCATGGATTAGGTGTGGTTGCTCCCATTTTACAGATGAGGAAACTGAGATTATTCAAGGTTAAGTTTCTTGTGTGGGATCTGAACTCAGGTGTTCCTGATTTGAAGTTCAACAATGTGTCATCTCACTGCTTTGCTTTTCTAAGCCTAATTTTCTTCCATTGTAAAATGACAGTTGGAATAGAAGATTTCTAAAGTCCCTTAGGATGATAGAGGAAATACTTCCTCTTCTCCCAGTCTCAACAAAGCATCAGGAAGTGTGGTAGCACTGTATCAATTACCTCAACTCCCCAGGAGTAGCTTTTCTATGATGGTGACCCCTTTCCCTACCTAGGCTTCATGGCAGCCCCTAAACACATGATAACTGAAACAAATAACTGTTGGGCAAGCCTGAGCCTTGTTCTCAGAGACCTGACTGCCCCTTCTCCTTTCTGTTTCTCTGCCTGATTGTAGGTGATGAACAGCGATCCTGAAATGGATGTTTCCAGCATTGGTGTTGAGTACTGTGAAGGGTGCCCTATTGCCCTCCACAGATCTTCTTGCAGAACCCCCAGCTAGAGGATGAGCCCAGTCCTTGACCTGGCTTGCCAGAAATGGCAGGATTCTTTGAACAGAACAGATGCAATGTGAAAGATAACATACCTCTCTGCTGCCCTATAAGCTGCTTCATGATCTGACATCTGTCAGCCTCCTGTGATGGTATAAGAAGAGTTAAAATGCATTATACCCTATTTTAAGCCTTTGTAAATATGTACTATGAGTTTGTGTGCTTTTAAGAACTTCTTTTATGAGGAAGAAATAAATAACTATCCTATGTCTGATCTGTATTGTACATTGATCACCTTTATACTCACAACTCCCTTTTGAGAACCTAGTTACTAGCTTAAATATAAATATTTTCCCCTGGGACTCTGGGAGAGAAATAAAAATGGCCCAGTAGCTTGACCCCTTTCATTAGAGATCAAGTTCTCCCAGGTTTAAACCTCATCTGCACACCAGCTTGGGCTCAGAGCTAAGAGGGAGCCCTTAGAGGAAAGAATACAGGGCCCTAGTCTCCTGGGCACAGGTGGTATTTGGTGTTGTTACATAAGCACATTGGGATATATATTTCTTATGATACCATGAACCATTGAATGGGAGGTCAGATGGTTTGTCTGTGAAATTCATTGTATAGAAATTCATCAGGAAATTTGGTTTCTAGAAACTTAAAAATGGCCCTTCCTTGTTTGTATCACTGAACCAGTTCATATTCCCGGGCGATGTTCCTGCTGATGTGTTGCTCAGGGCCAGCTGCAGAGAACTGGATGATGCAAGATGTTTCTTAGGAAGTATCTTCACTCTTACAGCTCTCGCCTCATCCTTGTTCCTCAGGACCATGGTTAAGGCATATGCAAGATATGTCTTTTTAAACTCAACTTCTATTGGTGACAGTGCCTCCCTTTGGCTTGGCATTAAGTACTTCATTAAGCACTATTTCACTTAAATGAATTTATGTCAGCATTATTATTACAAAAGATACAAGCTTATCAATCTAAGAAATTAATTAAATAAAAGCACCATCCTCAGCTTTCATTCTACCTAAGCTTCACTGTCTCCCATGTCTGGAATGTACTTATTCCACTCTCACTTCTATATCTTAGAGTCCTTGGATTCCTTCAAGACTCATTTGCCTTAAACCATAACACCCCCCCTCCCACACAAACACACACACAACACACACACATATACAAATTGTGCACCTTTTTTCTTGTGTACATTTATATATAATTGCATAACATATAAATTGCTTCGCATACCTTAAAATGCTATATAAATTCTAGTTGAATATCTTGAAGACTCTTAAACTGAAGCCAACCCAAACTTTCCACCCCTTCTTCCCTTTTCATTACTTTCCTATTACCTTTGAAGGTACCATCACCCTCCCAGTCACCCAAGCTGGAAACCTTGATGGCATTCTCAACTCCTCCCCATATTCAATCTATGGCCTAGACCTGTTGATTCTATCTTCATAATGGCACCTTCTCCCTTCCAACACTGCTGCAATTCTGGGGGCAGCTTTCAATACCTCATGTCTGGACTATTGCGATAATCTGCTAGTTGGTTTTCCTGCCTTAAGTCTCTCCCCACTTCAGTCCATCCTTCACCCAACTGTCAGATTTAAGTTTAGGTCTGACCATCTAACCCTTCCTTCACTTCCAACAAATAGACTCCATTGGCTCCCTATTACCCCAAAATAAAATATAAAATATGTTGTTTGACTTTTGAAGTCTCTTATAACCTAGGCCCTTTCTACCTTTCTGGTCTTCTTTCGCCACAATCTCCTCTATGTACCCTGCAATACCATGCCATTGGCTTCCTTGCTGTTCCTCTAGGCAGGTACTATGTCTCCTGATTGTGTGGCTGTACCACATCTGGCTGTACCCCATGCCTGCAGTGTTTTTCTCCTCATCTTTGGCTCCATGCTTCCCTGGATTCCTTAAAACCCCAGCTAAAATTTCACCTTCTGTCAGATGGATTTGCAGATCTTCCCTTCTGTGATTACCTCCAATGTAATTCATTCCTGCACAGCTGTTTGCAGGTTGTCTCCCTTTTTAGATACAGGGATCCTTTAGGGCAGGGACTGTTTTTGCCTTTCTTTGTATATATTTTACATTGATAATGAACATAAAAAGATACAGCAATAATAACAACTATGACAACTAACGCTGTTGCTATTATATTTATGTTATTAAACTTTAAATGTGAAAGTTTGCAAAATTTTTATCAACCGTTCTCCATGTATAAAAAGCTGACCACAAACAAACAAATGAATAAACAAGCAAAACCAGAACCATAGCTAACCAAGCCGAAAACTCAGGATGTATTTTATGTAATATTTTTTGGAGAGATGACAGACAGATTAAAGCCAAATCACATTATGTAGAGAGATTGGAATGGGTCTTTCATGTGACACTCTAATTTTCCATACAAGCCATCACCAGCTGAAATGCAGTGGGCATATTGTGGTTTGTCTCTTTCTTTTTTGAATGTCTCTGTAATTTTCTCCAGATTGATTTTCTACTACATTTCCAAATACATTCAGATGCCTCACCTTCTGTTTATGTGATTTCAATCTATCTTGTGTTTGGTACACTGGTTTAAGGAGGCCTCTCTATGCTTCTTACCACTATTCCAGGAAATTCATACTGGCAGAGGAGGAAGGAACAAGGGAAGGGGATGGTGACCAGGCCAGTGATTTTTAAGGAATATCTAGGTGACATGGTAAATAGAATGCTGTGTCTGGAGTCAGGAATCTTCCTGAGTTCAAGTCTGGTCTTAGACACTTACTAGCTGTGTGACCCTGGGCAAGTCACTTAATCCTGTTGGCCTAGTTAATTCATGTGTAAAATGAACTGGAGAAAGAAATAGCAAGGTATTCTAGTATCTTTGCCAAGAAAACCCTAAAATGGGATTATGAAAAGTCAGACAGGACTGAAATAATTGAACAACAATAATTAAATGCTCACTTGGTCAGTGGTATGCTCTGATTAGCAAAGAGAGGGGTTGGTAAGCTGAGGCTACCAGATAAGGAAATTGGATCAAGTTAGGAAGATATAGTCATTCAGTCTAAAATAATTTATTAAAAACCTTACTAAGTGCCAGGCACTGTGGTTAATTGTTTGGATAGAAAGAAAGGCCCAAAGCAGCTCTTGCCTTCAAGGAGCTTATATTCTAAAGGCTGAGTCAGCATGTAAAG